>QFDD01002802.1:0-13117 GCA_006871305.1 Vachellia collinsii | reverse complement strand
ATATATATATATATGTACATAAGGGTGTACAGATATATTTCTTGGATGGAAAGTCACCTTGCTCCGGTTTGGTGTCGCGGCTTTAAACGAGCAATCCCTCCTAGTTTTCCTCCTTAGCTTCTCTTTCCCGGATTCGCGGACCTCTGTACCCCTCTTGCATAAAAGCCCAGCTAAACCCAAGCAAAATCATAGTTTCAGGCTTTCAGCCTCGACTTCCTTCTCAAGTAAACTAGAGAAAGCTTACATCTTTATCTGAGGAGAAATCAAATTGGAAGAATCACATCAATGGCGCCCGATCACGAGGACGACATCAAGGACGAGAAGAACCCCCGTCCCCTTGACGAGGATGACATTGCCCTGCTCAAAACCTATGTAAGTCGTTTTCGAAATCCCTAACTTTCGATCTTTTGCTCCATTTCTTTAGGTTTTGTAGATCTACGTACTTGCTTGAGTCTTCGATTTTCGCTGGGTATTATTTTCAATGTTACCTCAAGCTTAATTGCAGTTTAGACTTTGTCAACTTACTGCTAATCGACGTCATCAAGCGGCGAATTTACTATTCATCTACTTTGTATTTTAATTAACTTGGCGCCATTGCCTTAATCTCAATAGTCTGCGCGGGTCAGTCTAATGCGGTTAATTTGAAGTTGCCCTTGGGTTTAGAAATAATGTTTATGAAAGTTGAAGGGTTTTCCCTTCCCGAATTAGTTAGACTAGCTGGGGTGTCAAGAATGTGGGAAGTTAAGTTAATTTATAAAGAGTGACTGAGTTTCCACTCTTGCACACTTTAGAATTATATGAAGTATAAAGTAGTGTTGGTGAGGAGTGTCTTTCAGCCTTTCATCTTAATATGTAAGGCAAGTGATATTGGTATTTCATTGCCACGAGCCAACCTTCTGATTAAAGTTTTTTGATACTTCAATGGTTAAACTTATATTTAAACGCATATGCCATACCTTTTCGAATATCCTATTTTTGGTATGACCTCAACCTTAGTGATTTAGTTTAGAGAAATTATTTTGAAGTAAATATTGGTCTGTGCAGGGTCTGGGACCTTATTCCACAAGTATAAAAAAGGTGGAGAAGGAGATCAAAGAGATGGCAAAGAAAGTCAATGATTTATGTGGTATGTTTACCATTTCCTTTGTTAATCATACTAAGATGCAAACCAGTGCATTCGGTAATTGGGGAAAAAAATGCAATATGGATTTGGGATGTGTTTTCTAGCTATATATTAGTGTACAGGTGCGTGTGCATTTGCTCCTTGCCGCTAACTCATTGTGTTTAATAATCATCATTAATGAATGTCAGAGTGAATTATGCTTCATATACTAATTTTTCCTGTGTTTATAACTGTGGCGTTTATGTCAGAGAATTAGTTGGGTTCTAGCGGATATATTCCTGAAGACTTGACGTATACATTACATGCTAGTTCGAAGGGAACCACACTATTAATTCTAGTTCATGTGCTAGTGACATATCTTACTAGTGTATTTCCATATTGCTTGTTAGATTTTTGTAGTTTTTTAAGATATGGATATTATTTATCTATTATGTGCTTATCTTGTGTGTGGCCATTCTTACATTTTTTTTATAAAGTTTAAGTGGTCCCTTAATGAGATGATGTACTCCATTTTTATTTGAAATCTTGTTACTATGCTGTTTACACTATGATTGCTACTGATTGTTGTACTTGCGTGTGCTGCATGGCAATAACATTGCATTCCTTGACTTGACATGCTTTGTATAATGTTTAGGTATTAAGGAGTCTGATACTGGTTTAGCTGCACCAAGTCAGTGGGACCTTGTTTCTGATAAGCAAATGATGCAGGAGGAGCAGCCTCTTCAGGTGGTAACTTTTTCTTTTTTATTTTGTTCAGAATTTTTTTAAAAATTGTAGGAACTGCTAACTGTGACTATTGATTGAATAGGTGGCCAGGTGCACAAAGATAATAAATCCAAATTCTGAAGATGCCAAATATGTTATCAATGTTAAGCAGATTGCAAAGGTGCCCTGATTTCTAGCAATTTTTTGTTCTCTATCATGTCCGCTGGAATTTTTTAACACCAAGTCTTCAATATCCCTTGGTGATTAGCTTTGTTGTATGCTTTGTAAAATGCCAGTGCAGCTGCACCTTCCCTTTCTTTCCTTCAGTAGATGGGCCTAATGTGATCCTTCTATGATTGACAGTTTGTTGTTGGGCTGGGCGATAAAGTCTCCCCCACTGACATTGAGGAAGGAATGCGTGTTGGGTATGTTCCTTTTTGGTCGCTTTACATGTCAAAATATTACCAAGAGAGGGTGGCACTTCAATGCAATCTTTTGTTGACCTTCATTCTATCATTGCAGGGTTGATAGAAATAAATATCAGATTCAGATTCCTTTGCCTCCAAAAATTGATCCAAGTGTTACCATGATGACAGTGGAAGAGAAGCCAGATGTGACGTATAATGATGTCGGTGGCTGTAAGGAGCAGATTGAAAAGATGCGAGAAGTAAGTGATAGAAAAAGTCTCATCTATAAGTATTAATAACCAAAGAGCAAATGATGTGGCCCTAATTTTAAAATTTTCCTTTCTAGGTGGTTGAACTTCCCATGCTTCACCCAGAGAAATTTGTCAAGCTTGGAATTGATCCTCCAAAGGGTGTTCTCTGCTATGGCCCACCAGGAACGGGCAAGACGCTTTTGGCTAGGGCTGTGGCTAATAGAACAGATGCCTGTTTCATTAGGGTAATTGGGAGTGAGCTAGTTCAGAAATATGTTGGTGAGGGGGCTCGGATGGTTCGTGAACTATTTCAGGTCAACATCTAATATCTGTGATCTTGCTTTAATAATTGTTTTGATGTCCCGATATCGTCTGACCAAAATTTTGCTTCCTGTAGATGGCCCGATCAAAGAAGGCGTGTATTGTGTTTTTTGATGAAGTCGATGCAATAGGAGGTGCCCGTTTTGACGATGGTGTTGGTGGGGACAATGAGGTTCAGCGTACAATGCTTGAAATTGTGAATCAGCTCGATGGATTTGATGCCCGTGGAAACATCAAAGTTTTGATGGCAACAAACAGGTTGGATTATATGGTTTATATAACTTATCATGCTTTTTTTTATCTCGATCTTACATTTTTTTTTCCTGGAAATTTCCTTTGATTACATTCACTTTAGGTACCTAGATTTGTGTGCTTTTTAGAGTGTGAAGATTTTAATAACCAAAATTAGCTTTATGATTACTTTCAAGCGTTTCTTTTTCCTTTATAGTTGTTTTTTACTTCTCATCATATCATGGTTTATTATCAAGGCAACTTTTGTTCTTTTCACTTCCTTGATTGACTGACATTTTTTAGCCATATTCTATATTCTAAAATGATTTTCCATTATTTTTTCTGCCATTTTTTTTTATTTTTAAGAAAGAAAGGAAAAGAAAATGGAGAAAAAAGGACTCACCCTCTAAAATTGTGGATGTTTAAACCTTTTTTACATAAGAAAAAAATCAAAGCTTTATGGTGTGTCATTAATTGTAATATGGCAACATTTTCCTGAATCTGGGCCGTCCCAACAACTTCATGAGAAATACCGCTCAGGTCAAACTTGTACTTCCAATGCATTTTGTGTAACGGCTCTTAGCATAGATAGTTTTAATGAAGCATCGCATCTGCTGAGTGCAGCAAATTATTTAATATTAATGGCTTCTTACACAAATCATAGGCCTGACACACTAGATCCTGCCCTACTTCGACCTGGACGTTTGGATCGTAAGGTTGAGTTTGGTCTCCCTGATTTAGAGAGCAGGACTCAGATATTCAAGATACACACCAGAACCATGAACTGTGAGAGGGACATCCGATTTGAACTTCTTGCCCGCCTTTGCCCAAATTCCACTGGTAAGAAACCCCTAAAAATATTTGACAGTTAGTGCTTTTGCACTTGCTTTTCAACTATGAAAACATTGAAGTCATTGTTCCACTTGGCATGCTTTCGATGTTTAACTTACTCAGTTTTGGAGGGTTTCTGCAGCTTCCTTTCCCTATGTTCAGTTCTATGACCTCAATCTAAGCATACTGGCTCATAACTTTTTTTGGCTCCAGGAGCTGATATAAGGAGCGTATGCACTGAAGCTGGCATGTTTGCCATCCGCGCCCGAAGGAAGACTGTAACAGAGAAGGACTTCCTCGATGCAGTGAATAAAGTCATTAAAGGGTACCAAAAGTTCAGTGCAACTCCCAAGTACATGGTCTACAACTGAGTTTATTATTCTTTTTCCCTTCCCTTCTTTTGGTTAAACCATATGAACACGTACTATGTTTTTCCTGTGAAAATTACTGTAGCATATGGTTCTTTCATGAGCAGATTGTTAGATTCTTCTGTGAACCTGTAGTTATGAGGGTGATTCTGTTGAAACATCCGTGTAACAAATGTTTTTGCCAAAATGTTATTCTTCAATTGATTTTATGTTGAAAGCTTTTCTTTTAAACGAGGCTTCAAAAGTGTGGTGGGAATGGAATGATTTTATGTTTGGCTCATCATTTTTCCTTTTTGCTAAGCATAGATATCTCCTACTGGAGGCGGGCATATTTAAAATACTGTCGGATGGCATGTTCGAATCTTCATTCATTAGCCTATGCGAGATTAACCCCTTCTCTTGCAGTAGTTCTTGTAGGATATATCTTGTACTCGGAACTAGGTAGGGCTTGTATTCTGCCATGGCGTGGTTACTTCCTAGCCCATGGTGGACTTTTATTTCCCTTTTCTTTAATCACGATGCCAAGCTTCGTTATGAACCATAGTGAAATATGAGAAAACTTGATGCAATTTTATTATTTTTTACTGATTTGTCGGGGTAAACATTGTTCAGCTTAACGCAACCGTTTTATTAAGAAACTTCATGACAAAAGCATTTCATCTAAATATGATCTTTACTTTTTTATAGAAATTTTATAGGCAGGTTGTTATAATTTTATCTCATTTTTAAATTAAGTGAATGTAGTTATTTTTTGGCTAAATCCTATTGGTTCTGCCAATTTGTATGCATTGGTCCTATATTCATAATTTGTTAATTTGCGAGAGAAATAGTGTTAGTAGCTAATGATAAGACTCATGCTTAGATTCATTTTGCCACATGAATTTATAGAAAATTCAAAATTAATCAAATTATAGATTTGTAGAAATACAAGATACTTGAGAGTACAATAATTTGCTTTTATGTTAACTAAAATCCTGTTCTATTTTATTTTAAAAGAATCTTATTGTTTTATTACATATAATTTAATTCACATCTACATCCATTCTACTTGACAGATTATGAACGCAGAGATTTTGTAATTGAGGAAACACCCAATAAAAAGAAAAATTAATTAGTGAAACCATAAAGATCAACAGTTAATTCTTCTTTATTAAAAAAAATCCAGATTAACGAAGTACTTTTTTTTAATTAGAAAACCCTACGTGCAACTAATTATATCAATGCGTAACGAACTGACCCAACCCAAATTACAAGTAATTGTAGTTGACCAAGAAAATAATTAGGGTGGAGGCTGGAAACCATCAATCTCAACAGATCTTAAAAATTGGAACCAGTTTAATTATTATTGAAAATTAATATCAACAATGAAAGAACATAGCTCAAACAAAATACATCACCATCTGTCCAACCTTGTTAATCAAAACAGGAATCAATCTGACCGAGAAAGAGCGACCGCTGAGGTGTGAAAAAAATAAAAATAAATAAACACTATCATTTCCATTTTACAAACAGATTCTATTCCAATTTACATATCCTGTGTGTCTTGATCGTCGCCTCCTCGATTGGATCCTCCTTGATCTGTTCCAAATGTCCTCTTGCTCATGTTAGCTCGCTGCACTAAGCGAACCAATGCTTGAACCACCTCTGACATAGGTGGTCGGAATTCAGGCTCCGGCTGCTCAAAACGCAGTTACATACAGTTTTTTAAGATGTTTGCCATCAGTTTTTCCATCAAAACATAACAAATGAGCATTTTTCTAGCTCTGCATCAAAAGTCCTATGTTACTCCCTCCAATTTTAATATAAGAGTTAGTTGGGGAGTTGGATTTGATCATAAATATCATACATCAATCAAATGTCTCACAAATTCATAAACTTTTTTCTAAAACATCCCAATTGATTGCACATACTAAGGGATAGAGTAGTTATAATGAAAGATGGTATTTTAAGAAAACCAACACATATTTGCTACAATAACTAACTTCTTTAATATACTAATTATCTACTCTTGTAATCTCTCCAGTCTTAAATTGAAGCCCCCATTTGTAGTGTAACCCGAAGGGAGTATTAAAGATCAGATGTAGTACATTTGGCATATTTCCCATATAAAAAAGAACAAGAATATCAAGTACAATTTAACTGACATTACCTGAACACACAGAGCAATGACATCAGCAAACCTAGAAAGGGACTTGACGGGGTATAGCCCCTCCAGAGCAGGATCAACCATTTTAGCCAATGCATCAATATCATGGAGTTGAGGTGTTGCCCATCGTACCAAAGATTGCTCTGATCTTGGTCTTGAGCTGTTAAGAATTAACAATAGTGTTAAAACCCCAAAAACGGTAAGACATGATTTCACCCATTGTTTCTAAAATAACATACGCAACAACGGTAGATATCCCCACGATTCCAGATTGGGAAAACCAGAAGACTGGTTAGTATTGCCATGACTGAAATAGAGTCTACGAATAAAGTTGCCTGTTGAAGGCTTGAAGCCAGGTAGGTTAAGTAAAGGCATACTTCAATTTTTTACAGTTTATTTATACATTTAAGTATTCATAATGTCCGGCATGTTCTGTCAGCACACGTGTGAGGTGAGAAAAATGCCATGTTAAGGTATGTCAATCATTCACCTATCAAATGGTTTCCGTCCACTAAGAAGCTCCAACATGACAACTCCAAAGCTGTAAATATCACTCTTCAAAGTATATTGACCAGACAGAGCAACTTCAGGTGCATCATACCCAGATCCAGCATTACGGTTCAAGACCTGAAATATTAGATGAAAAATTAAGAATTTCTAATCATTTATTGTCTAAGCCAAATTTCACTGCAGGAGGAAAATTAAAAAAAAGTTCATGAAGAAAAGAGGTTCGTAGAAAGGAGAATGACCATACAAAGTGAAAGAGAATAAGCAAACAAAGCCTAAAATGTATAATATTTGCCAATGACCCTTAGGTCTAGTGGCAAAAGATGTGCCCTTTGCGGTCAATAATTTCAAAAAAAAAAAAAAAACTATCACTGCCAAACCACAACCTCTCTTAAATCCAATGAAAAAGGCATTGACTTCTTGAAGCTCCAAACATACTACAATCACCTGGTCAGCATTTGGAATATAGCTTGCCAATCCTGAGTCTGAAAGATGAGGATTGAGCTCCGCATCAAGCAATATGTTGGCTGACTTAATATTTTTATGAACAACTGATGGTGAACAAACTTCATGCAGGTACCTAGTAAAAAAATTAGTGAGCACATTCATGTTATTTTATCTATCATTGATTACGTATATCTAAAACCCAAACTATCTTCATGCTTGTACAACCTTGAGATTCAAACATTGGATAACTAACAACAGAGAGATTAGTACAGGATAACATTGGTTATATGCCAAACTCTTACACTAAAGTTATACAGAGAGACTAGGGGGGGAACATTCAAAATCAAGTAATATATATAAAACAGGAACAATAGTAGATAAAGGGGATAGCAAGGGAAAGCCAAATCTAATAGGTCCTAGGAAAACTAGATTTGTATGGTCAAGAAAATATCTTGCAACAATGGAAAACTTCTTTAGAAAAGGAAGCATCAGAATCTTCAAACTCATTAACCCACTCTGAACTTACTCTAAAGCTCGTGCTGTCCCTAAAGCAATCTTGACACGGGAATTCCATATTAATGGTTTGCTATATTCATCTGATAAGTGAAGGAAGTCATGTAGAGATCCATTTTTATGAAACTCATAGACTAGGAGGTGTTGTCCATGCTCTGAACAATAACCAACTAGCTCTGTTACATTTGGATGGTGCAAGTTGGAGATGTTTGAAACTATTTCCATAAAGTCTTCTGAATCATGGGGAAGGATAGATGAATCAATTTTCTTCACAGCAAGAACCTACAAAAATTTCACCAGAAGGATCAAAATCATTTTGATATCTAAATCACATGCAAAGACACAAGAATTGATCAATTATAAAATAATTAATGGCATACATTGGGAACTTGGCTATACAGCAGGGCCCAGATGCGCACAGACTTCTCTGTTGCTAAATTTCTTCCATTTCTATTGGTCCTTTTATTTTAGAGGGCAATGGATGCGTGGAGATAAAGAATGCTATTCTTATCTGATGCTAGGATGCTAGTCGCATGCAGGTATAGCTTTTCAATCAGTCAAAATCCAGCAAAATAAAAGATAATGGCACAACTATGGAATCACTGTATCTTTCCAGCCAAAATTCGGGATTAATGCAGGGTCAACGAAATAATAAATAAGGATACCTTTCCATCATCAGAGTGGGCACGATAAACACGTCCAAAAGATCCCTCCCCAAGGAGGTGATCCATACTGAAGCTCCCAGTGGCGATCTGTAGGTCTGCTATAGAATATGATTTCACATTTGCAGGAGCTTTTACAGTTTTCTTGACAATAATAGGCTTCTTGGAAAATTCATCTTCATCAAATGATTTGTGACGTTCAATAGGTGGGGGTTTAATACTTATTGAGGCCGAGGTATCAAATGAGTTCATGTCAACCACAGAGGGAGTTTGCACAGACTTCGCTTCTGCATAACAACAGATATGCAATCTCAAGAACTAAGTTGCAGCAGCACAAGAAATAGAGGGGCAATATTAAACTGTTTACTGTAAAAAAAAGAGCGAACCTGCTCACTAAAGACCAACCAATAATTTTCTTGCACTAAACTAACAGAACTTGATCATACTAGCTTGATTAAAAATACTTGAAACTCTTATAGTCGAATGCCTGATGGATTGTTGGGAACTAAGAAACCCTTCCCCGAGAAAAGTGCTGAAGTAATTTCTACCATATTACAACAAATATGCAACAACGTTGTCAAGTTCATTTATCATGAAGAGAAGGAAGCAGGAGCATGCTACAGATATAACCACCTTAATAGAGCGAATATTATAAAAACAGAAAGCAAATGTGTTACCCACATGTTAGTAGACAAAGCATAAAATAACAACCACCTCGAGATAAAAGAGAAAAGAATTTGTCAATAGTGTGCGAGATGCAAATGGAACAAATTACCATGCACTTCATTTGAATGGAGAGGAGCAAAAGGCTCATTGTCATTGTCAATCTTTTCTATATCCGAAGATGGCTTCCTGGATTTTCTTCTCACTAAAAAGAAAGCAACTACTGCACCAACAAGAAGGATGGAGATCACTATTCCAGCAATAGCACCACCTCCTATACCAGATTTTTTCTCCCCATCACTGCTGCCACTGTCTGAAGAGCTATTACTTCCATCAGATTGGTGATGCCGGTTCCTTCTACTTGCAGGGGGCGTCCCAGGAGGTGGAGGGGGGGCAGGACCCGAGTTCCATGCATTTCCTGACGTCCTGTCAATAAGTTTGAACAAATTATTTGAATTTCAGAGAAAATTTAATACTAAAAAACAGATATATAGTAACTTCGTTACTGACAACAACAATGCTTACTGGAGATCAATGCCTTTCAGCTGTTCTGGTATCCAGCCTGTAAAGCGGTTGTTTTGCACATTCCTAGGAAGCATTGTAGATAATAAATATAAATAGTTTAAAGGAAGTTCTAAGCAAAAACAGGATGTAAAACTCTAACATGTTTATTAATGCGTAACATACAGAGTATCAAGAGGAAGATTGGCAAGGACATCAATAGTCCCTGTAAACTGGTTGTTTTGCAGATACCTGAGCAGTGGACAAAACAATCAAAATTCTCATTAACACCATGCAAAAAGTTGAGAAAATTAATATAAATAAATGTTAGACATTTACATGCTGTTCATGCTTGAGAGTGAGCTGAAACTCTGAGGGAGGCTCCCTGGCAGAGAATTGAAAGAGAGATCCCTGCAACAAGCAACAAATTTTTCAATCACTTGTTCTTCAATCATGGTTGAGAACAAGTCTTAGTATCATTTTTTCAATAAAACCAAGTTGCCACATTCTTTACACTCGTTAGGCTTCCAAAGAAGCTTCGGTTATGAAAAATGAAGTGGGTGCTTTTGAAATTTCTTAAAACTACATGTATCACAAGCCAGAAGAGATGGTGAACTATAGAATAATACGCAGGCCATCATTAACAGGGATATAACAATGAAAAATTATTCAAGCATGCAATCAGGAACAATATTATGATACTTTTACATTCAGGTGCATAATGGTGATTAAATTCACAACTGGTAACATAAAATTATGTTGAGGCTGAAAAGGGTTAAATATTTCATGTTTTGGCTAGCTGAACGTGACATTCATAGAGACTATTCCAAATTTGGCTAGCTGAACATGACATTCAGAGACTATTCCAAATTTGGCTGGCCTAACGTGACATGCATCGAGACTATTCCAATTTATATAGACTATTGAAAGAGGAAATCTCACAGTGTGGCTAGGTTAGAAAGCTTTTGAAATATGTCACCGACTCCATTCTGTAGTTGATTGTGAGCAACATTTCTGCATTCCCAAAACAGAAAAAGAAAAGAAAAAAATTAACTCTGGTTGCTTCTAAAGGGAGATGATAAAGTATAATCATGAGAATGAACAATAAGATATTACACACAGGTATGTAAGAGAAGCCATATCAGAAATTGAATACGGTAAACTCCCAGTGAATTGGTTATTGGAAAGATCTCTACATAGAAAGAAACAACAATGTTAAAATGTCAGAATAAAAAGGAAGAAATAATAAGTGAGGCACATGTATATAGAAACATACAATCTCTGCAAATTTGGTGGAAGTTGGTATGGTACGTCACTTCTAAAGTTATTGTTACTCATATCTCTGCAAAATTTATAAATTCAATAAACAAATACTAATACACAGAAAATCAGATATATGACAAATGAGACCATTAATCTTACAGGTTGGTCACAGATGTCATGGTTTGTAACTGGTAACCGAATGATCCAGATAATCCAAGACCAGGCAACTTACTGATAAGAAAAATGAATTTCCATCAGAAATCAGCACCAAAAATAGTTAACATTCAAGTGACATAAAGTCAAAGGAAGAGTGAGACATTACATCTCCGTAACTCTGTTGCCTGAGCAAGTAATGCCTTTCCAAGGCTGTCCTCCACAGGGATCACCACCGTTTGGTGGCCAGCCTAGTTGGGATGGTGAGTTCATGCCAATAAACATAGCCTGTAAAGCGGCAACTGCACCAAACATTCAGAAATGAGATAGCTAGTTGGTGAAAACGACAAATATAGTGTCAATGAGGATGCTGCTGTACAAATGTGGAGAGATAAATTTGAACAAAAGAAAAATAAATACAGAATTATTTCAGATAAGAATCATATGAAGCAAATAAGTGAAATAGGCTCATCTAAGCAAGTAAGCCCAACAAGCTTTCCTATATATTAGTATTATGTTACAGAATGTCACTGGTTGATGATCCAACAAAAGGGGGGAAAATTCTTACAACATGACTTAGTTAAATGGTTAAAATTGTAAACCTAAGAACCATCTAAAAGTTTGAACTTAAACGTAAGTGTGACTATCAAACCTCAAGGTCAATATCAAAGGTACTATTAATTATTTAATCATTCAGCCTCATGATGCAAGAGCTTGCTGATGCCTGCTAAGAGGAATAATGCCATTGACAAGGAGGGTGGCGGCAGTATGGTGGCTCGTAAATCATAACACCTAGAAAGTAGGGATTATGTCCATGCATGTAAGATTTGGTAACTCACTATGTTTGTCATTACTTTGGATGGCACAAGCAAGTACTCACTATTGAAGTACATTTTTGGGGTTAATCATACAGAACTTTTAAGTCCCTTTATGCGTCAGTCAACATGATACAAATAAGATCGATTTGTAAATATCAACATTAAAGAATATCAGCGTGGACATCAATCTGCAACCCAACAATATCATGGATGGCAACAAAAATGAAAGTGCATTATCCAAGAACACTTTACTGCGTCATGGCATCATCACAGATATCTCCTTTCTTTGAACTCTGAATGTGTATTCAACACATTAAGAAGCAAATTTGATCGAATAAAAATTGTAATATTACATCAACTACTTGATGGATTATAAGTTGATAAAGCCGTCTCTTCCTTCCCCATGTTTACCGGATACAGTACCTTAGAAACTAGCTTCCGCATGCCCACAGTTAGCTACAAACTTATGACATAATGCCAATACCTAGCCAAGAGAAGAGGGATTAAAACCTCGGCTTCCTTCAACAACAACAATAACAAAGCCTTGTCCCATTTGATGGGGAAAACTTTGGCTTCCTTCAATCCAATAAAAAAAAAAAAAAAAAACCTTAAGCCCACGGAAAGAAGACGTCCTTAGTCCATCCTGGGATCAGTAAAGAAATTGGGAGAGCCTAAAAGAACGAACCCGTCTAAAACAGTATTCCAATCAAAGTAACTTCTCATGGGAGGTATATGACAAATTCCCAAAATCATCCACCGACAAAAATATAAACAGATGCTCAACCACAAAAGAAACCAAACTTTTATTTTCTGAAATTGTAGGCAAACAAAGACGTCCCCCTGGTAAAAGATCCATCCATCTGAAATAAAGAGTAATAATCTGTGACACAATTATTGGATGCCACTGAGTAGATCAGCAAGAAAACTTCTCACAGAATCCATAACCAAGACACTTGAACTTGGGTCACAGCGTGACGAAGTAATCTATCAACAATCTGATAGAGTTGATCGAAGCAGATGATTTAAAACTCACAGAACTGAGCAATAGAGCATGAAAGGTGAATATTAACTTCAGCCGAACGCTAGCACAATGGAAATTTATCAAAAGTACAACGAATACACAGGAACTCATAAAATAAGCAAACAAGGAAATCAAGTCAAGCAAGATAGATACTGACCATCAGTTTGATATGTGTCTCCATTGACG
>QFDD01002801.1:0-14404 GCA_006871305.1 Vachellia collinsii | reverse complement strand
TTTTGGCCACTATCAAACGATAATTGCAGCTAATTTATTTTTAATTATAGGCCACCTTGTGCTAGTGTTTGTTGTTATTTCTTTCAGTTTTATATATATCTTAGACTCTTATCTTTGGATTCAAAGCTCTTCACACACACACACACACACAGAGGAGGAGCACAATTGTGAGAAGTTCCTTTTCTTAAAAGACGATGATTATTCATGCCAATGCCATTATATATATAAAAATTGAGATTCCTACCAGCATGGGATTATTTTACATCATGTTTGGTAGCATCTTTTAAGGCCTGTGCAAATTAATATAATATATATGTGTGTTTGTGAAGGAATCAATTTAATCATTTAGGTCAAAATTTGGTATTTGACCAATAACCTCTACTGCTTTCAAATATAAAAAAAATTGGCTAGTGTCGCATAATGTGAGCACCAGCTAATAACTCTAATAGACTAAACTACAATATATATGGGAAAATCCCAAAAAAAAACCATTGAAAATACAAAAGGACAATTTATGGTTTCCAATTTCCATAATCCAAAATTACAACCATGTACCAAACATGAATTTTGAAATCTTAAGGAAAAGACCGTATTGCCCCTAAAGCATTTTTTTAAAAAGAAGAAGAAGAAATAGGAAGGGTCCTCCGATCACTCCCACTTGCTCCCCTAGTACGATGTGTGCGAACTTTCTCAATCTCACCATGCCCCCTATTCTCTTACATTCACAATTTATTCCATCCCTCTTTGCTCCGATGAGAGAGAGGAGGAGGAGGTGTTGGAGCATGAGTACTGGTATAATGATGAGAGAGAGTGAGAGGAGGAAAAAGACAGAGAGAGAATGATGGACAAAGAGACCAAAAAGTTTCTCATATATAGAGAGTGAGAGGAGGAGGAAGATAGAAACACATGGTTTTTTATGTTGAAGATGAACTTTCATTCGAATGAAAAAAAATAGCTCATTCGGATGAATAGTACAAAATACAATGTAATCTGTTTGACGAATTTTTCATTTGAATGAAAAAATAGTTAATTCGAATGAATAGAGAAAAATACAATGTGATATTCTCTAACCTCATTCGAATGTGTTGAAGATGGATTTTTCATTCGAATGAAAAAAAATGGTTTATTTAAATGAATAGTAAAATATACAATGTAATACCTTTGAGCTCATTTGAATGTGTTTACGATGGAATTTTCATTTGAATGGAAAAAATGATTCATTCAAATGAATAGTGAAAAATATCATGTTAAAGATGGATTTTTCATTCAAATGAAATAGTTTATTCGAATGAATAGTGAAAAGAACGTGATACTCTCTAACCTTATTCAAATGTGTTGAAGATGGATTTTTCATTTGAATGGAAAAAATGATTCATTTGAATGAAAAGTGAAAAATATAACTTGATATCATCTGACCTCATTCGAGTGTATTGAAGATGGATTTTTCTTTCAAATGAAAAAAATTCATTCAAATAAATAGTGAAAAAAATGATATGTTCATACCTCATTCAAATGTGTTGAAGATGAATTTTTCATTCGAATGAAAAAATTGTTCATTCGAATGAAAAGTGAAAAATATAACGTGATATCTTTTGACTTCATTCGGATGTGCTGCAGATATTCTTCTCCTTTCAAATGCCATTTTTAATTCAAATGTCTTCACAATATACACAAACTAACCTATCACCATGATCGACCATGACAATCTCAGAACCAAAGACACTCCTAACAATCCAAGCCCCATTTTGAATACCACCACCTAGCTCAACACTAGATGAATCACCAGCATCGCCGTCTATATATAAGCTCATGCTCTATGCTTGCAAAAACTTCTAGATTGGGAAGGCGCCAGCATAGGTGAAGATTTAAGGGATGAGGCTGTACATGAGTAAAGCAGTTGTCGACACTATTCTCGAAGGTTCTCCTAGAAACAACAAAATAGGTGTTCGTCAAACAAATATCACCATTGTTCGAAATCATCATGTTAAAAAATTTATGCTATGAATTGAAGCTTATTGTAGTCTTCCAGTATTAAACAAGTGAGAGAAAGGGTTGCAAATGGTTTGGTCGACGTCTAGGCTAAGGATTTCATTACAAGATTCTACAATCAACTTAGGATGCAAAGTCGTACCGAGTTACTAAAGTACCTAGACATGTATACATAGAATATATAGCATTTATGAGACATTTATTCTCTAAAATCTTGGATCGTTATGGAGTTTTCCTCCGTGTATTCACACTTGTATAGGTTCTGCAGCATTAGTTCAATATTTCACACTGTTCAAATAAAAGAGTATATTTTATGTATGGTCTTCTTGTGTTTTGGATTTTTGAGGTTGTGTGGAATATTTTGTTTTTTGTTTTTAGGTTTTGGGGTTCCATCATTGTGGGTGCAGTGGCCAACTCCTTTTGAAATATGATTTGCTTATGCTTTTGGTTAATGCTTTTGAGCGATGCCCACCAAGAAATGCCCAAATTTTTAGCTTCCATTTCATTTATTTTCACACCAACCACTACACATCCTCTATGTAACTCTCCCCAAAGTTCACATGGCCATTAAATGATCTGTTCATTTATTGTTTGTTTAGTTTTATTCATTTTAAGTGATTTTGTAGTGTAGGTAAGAATTGTCTAGTAAAACTTCAAAATGCTGCTTCTTTTTTTCAAGTGTTATCTGTAATAGTATGAGTAGTCTCAATTTTTGAATATCATTCAAGTTCTGATACAAATAGTGAAGATAGATATGTCATGAGACATTTTTGTTCTGTCGAAATCAAAGTGAAAACCCAATTCAAACCAAAAGTAGGCGACCATGAGAGAAACAACCATTAACAATGCAGCAAAGACTATAACTAAGCTATGTCCCTTTGTAATGAAAAAGCCTAAGATGATAAAAAAAATTGAAACAAGATGTATCAGAAAAGTCTAATAACTGGAAACATAATGAAGGGTGTGAAAGCAATCTTGCATCTTTCTCATGGAATGTATAGAGGAGAGTAACTAGAAACTTAACGAGTAATGAAGTTGTTAGAAAGAATAATGAAGATAGGGAAGAGAGTGGAAAGTGGTTGGAATGAATGAATGAATGAGAGATTTTTTTGTGCCATTTGGATGAGTGTCCTCATCTGAATGAGAGCTCTTATCCTCAACTCATCAGGATGAGAGTTGAGGATGAGAGATTTTTTTTTTGCTCTCATTCAAATGAGAGTGTTATCATCCCAATGAGAGTCTCATCCTCAACTCATTAGGATGAGAGTTTTGTTTTTGCTCTCATTCGGATGAGAGTGTCCTTATCCAAATAAGTGCTCTCATCCTCCACTCATCAGAATGAGAGTTGAGGATGAGAGCTTAGCTCCTTGTTTTTTTTAAATAACACTGAGAGCTCTCATTTGGATGAGGGCAGTCTCATCCAAATGGAGCTCTCATCCTCAACTCATCCGAATGAGAGTTGAGGATGAGAGCTTAGCTTAGCTTTTTTTTTACACCTCTCAACTCTCTCATCCTCAACTCTCATTCGGATGAGTTGAGGATGAGAGCTCCATTCGAATGAGAGTGTCCTCGTCCAAATGAGAGCTCGTGGAAAAAAAAACTCTCATCCTCAACTCTCACCCAGATAAGTTGAGGATGAGAGTGTCCTCATCTGAATGAGAGCTCTAAAAAAAATATCTCATCCACAACTCTCATTCGAAAGGGTCTCTTGTTATACAAGTTAAGAACAATGTTTGTGATTATAATCCACAATTTATTTGAATATAGTTTTTCTGAGGTTCCCTATGGTTTGTTCTTAGTTTTCATCTGTCCTTTTGATATTTTTACCTTAGATTCAATGTATTTCAACTTCATTCAACAGCTATGTTTATGATGGTAAAAATGGGTTATGCCAAACATTCTCTGTCCTATGTTCTTCGGACTGAAATCCTTATCCTGAAACGTGTCTAATTTTTGTTGTCACCTATGAACAAGTCTTTTGCACAGCTCTGTGTGTGTGCTAATGTTTTTCAATTTTGTATGTCCATGTCCATCATTGATGGACTAGAAAATAGTCTCTCCTTGTAGCTCAGGAATATTATTGTGTAGTATGTACTGATGCCAACTGGTTGCCAAGTAGCTAAGAAGCAAATATAGTTAGTCTTTCTAAGAGTTCTCATGACTAATTGAATAATAGTGAAAGTGAGTTTTATTGATATGGATAATCTCGTAGAATTCTTGAACACTTTAAGATTCATTCCCACTTAAGGAAACTTTATGCTTACTATATGTTATTACTGCAAGTCCAAATAGCTGCTCATGCATTTTGTATGTTTCTTCATCCTAGTAGCTATGACAACAAGGGAATTGCATTGACCTATGGATTGATATTGTGAGAATGTGCTAAATTTCCAACACTTGCTAGGTAAGATATTTCTACATTGTCATTTTTTCCTACCTTCAAATTTTAATATTTTTCTCTTTTATGGTATCTTCATATCCATTGTATACTCATATCAATCCTGCAGGAAATGTGTGTGCACTTTTTGTATTTTGAACAAGAGAAATTTCTAGCATCATATAGGAAGACAAATTAAATGAATTGCAACAATTAATTTCGTGCATGTTTGCATGTTCATAAATTTACGATGTTCAATGTTTAATGAACTTGCGCATCTTTTCTTGTCATCATCTTAATATTGAAATCAGTGTCTTTAATATATTCCATTTTCATGTGTCCTTTATGATTCCTTACTTAAGCATGAACTTAGGGATGCAATATTTTGGTATTCTCTCAAGGTCATGTTTGAATGTCATGAAATTCACATTAGTTTTGGCTTTGTTTCAACGAATGAAAAGTTTGGTTAATCTGTCATGTCTAATTTAGTTTTTGATCATTCCCTATACTAAATTTGTTAATACCTAATGTGTAGTTGTCAACATTGATTTGCATCAGATTTGAGGTTTCAATGATGAATTACGTCTCCGCTACAAAGCTTTACTAGAGTCCTATGTTTAAAGAGATCATGGAATCAAGGAATTACTTGCTAGCTAGTGAGAGCAGTTCTAAGATTAAGGGGCCCTGAAGTTTGTTTATTTTTTTTGTTTTGTTGGCATATGGTCTTCTGGGACCTTTTTTTTGTATTTGGAAATATATGGAAGTTGAACTGAGCAAGTTATATAACACATTTCAACATTTATGAATTAAATCCAATCATTTTGTGACTCATGTATTCCCAGTTCATGTTAGCTGCATTGTTATATTTTGCCACATTCTAGTTAGCTAAACATGAAAAATTCATTTGAATGTTGCAGGACGCATTGGAATAATGGTTTTGTAGAATTTCATTTCTCTCATTTGAATGGTTGTTTCTACCTAATCGAATGACCTTCCCATGTTCACCTTATCGCATAGCAAGTGATATAGCAACTGGATGAGCACAATGCTTATTGATGGATTTTTTTTCCATGTATAGTATTTATCATTCGAATTAGCCTTGTTAGCCATTCGAATGAATTTCTTATCTTCACCTCATTCGAATATGGGCTCAAGATAACAACCACAATTTTTCATAATTCATTTGAATGAGCATTATGTTTCATTCGAATGAATCAATACTTTTTAAATATTCTCCAGCAAATATATACACTTCATTCAAATGATCTCTTTTACCTATTCAAATGAATTTCTCATCTTCAGTTTATCTGAGCGTGGCCTCAAGATAACAGCTAGAATTTTTCATGATTCATTCAACTATGCATGTTATCTTTTGAATGTGACATGTTTCTCATTCGAATGCAATTTTCTTCTTCAACATATTTGAATATAGCATCACAATATTGTACAAAAATGTCGTTCAAATGGACATCTTATTTAAAGATACATGCCAGTAACTTTTATACTTTGAGTCTACTAGATTTATCATTGTCAATATTGTGACTTAAGCTTCTCAACCAAAAAAAAAATATCATGACTTAAGATTTGTAGTCATATGCAGACACACACATGACTGCTTTGTTTCCTTTTTTTTTATCTTTCCTTCAAGGAAGCATCTTAAGCTCTCTTGAAAATCTTCTTCCTCATTCCCCAATCCTTATTGATTGCTATAACCATTGTTCACTCTTTGTATGAATGCACTCAGCAGGAGCTGCCTTATTCACATTGTTGCATCTGTAAGATCATCTTGGAGTAGTTTCAACTGAAGAACTTGGTCATTACCTAGATTTATAGAAGATGGCTGAAAGAGTTTACATGTTTGAAACTGTTAGGCCATGATTGGTATGTAGGAATTTTTTATCCAATGCATGTGGTTTGTGGGGTGGGTGTGTTGATGATAATGAAGTTTTGAAGTTGTATATCAGTATATGTAAAAAAGTTTCTTTCTTTCAAAACCAATATGCATTGTTGTCATTTTCTACTCCATTTTTGTTATTCCGTATTCTATTATTGTTAATTGAATTCATTCGAATGAGTCGCCTATGTACATATTTCTTCACTTCAAAAAACATTAGACATAACAAAAAAATTCATATATCACAGGTGCTGAACATGGGAAGCATCATAAAGAGAAACAAAAGAATGTTGCCTTTGCACTTGAAGCCGAAGAAATGTGGCCATCGGAGAACAATGCTAGTGCCATCAAAGAAATGACAAACTGATTCTTCCTCACAGTTTATAACAAATAAGGGCAATACGATCTTGTTACTAAGATTTCAAAATCCTTGTTTAGTCCAAGATCCTAATTTGGAAATATGGCAATTGAAAACCCTAAATTGTTCTTTCCCAATTTCAAAGGTCTTTTTCTTGGATTTTACTTATATATATAAATGAATGAATGAATTGAAAAAAAATTCCATGGCAATGCCTAATGCCGACTACCCTTGATGACATAGAACAATGTTCTACTAAACAATGAACAAGAGGGAAAATATATCCCTAATAATTTCAATAACCTAATAGCATGTGGTGGCACATTACACTTATTTTTAAAACAAATTTACCTGTCGAAATGGTTTTTTCTCAAGAATAATTTAACATATGGGTATGGGGCTTCTCTATGTGAAGAGAGAATAAATTACTTCTATTTTTTTTGGCTTCAAACATCAGTGAATTCATAACAGCTTATAAAGCTACAAAAGTTCAACTAACAAACCAACATTCCAAATTCAACTATCAAATTGACATTCCAATAGCAAACACTAAGAGAGCTATCAGCAACAGTAGCAACACTGCATAAAAATATCAATAAAACAGAAATCACAGTAACAAAAAAACCGACTGAAAAAACTAATCAGGTCCCAGCATAATGTAGATCATCTGCTAGGATTTTCAGTGAAGGAGAAGGGGGTTTTTCTACCCATTCCTACTGTAAGGCTGCTCGAGCATACTAATCAGCAGCTAAGTTGTTTGTCTCAGTATCCACTCAAAGACAAATTTTCCATGAGCTTTCCCCTTATTACAAATCTCCTCTACTAGATTCCAGCATTCCCAATCAGGGCATTGAATCTCATTATTAACCGCTTGGACTAGTAGAAGACCATCAAACTTGACCCAAACTACCTCAAATCCCTTTTCAATGGCCCATAGCAGTCCATGAACTACTGCCAAAGCTTCAGTCATAAATGCATAGAAGGTTTTTGTTACTTTTTCCTTTTAAGCATAATTTTTCAACAAATTGCCTCCTTCCAACAAGTCCCATTCCTACCAGCAGACTAGAACTATCATGTGCACCATCACAATTTAATATAATACCATACCAATCTGTCACATTCTCCCTTGGAGAGTTCTTTGGTTTCCCAGCTATAGATTAAGCATTATTGCTTTTACTATTCTATCATGCCAAAAAGATTCCAGTAGATATCTGTGGCGATTTGGATAATATTCATGGGGCCATAGTTTTTATTCTTAAATATATAAGCACATCTTGCCTTCCAAATTTGCCATAATAAGCAAGCAACTAGAGCCTTTACTTTATCTAAGCATTCATCATCTTTGAATAAAGTCAGCAACCACCTATGAATTCTATTGATTCTTCTTTCATCAATTTTTAACCCCTGTGTAAACCAAACCAGATAACACGGGTTTTATCACATAGCAGCAAGAGGTGTTCTAATGATTTAGCTTTAGTACTATATAGCAAACATATAGGGTGTTTAAAGCACCTTTTTTCCACAAGGCCCCATGCATTAGTAGAACACTTTTTACTACTTTCCAGAGGAAGAATTTGACCTTCACTAGTGTAATCTCCTAAGTAAATTAACCTCATAATAAATATACAAATGACTATAAATTCCTTGAGGTCCAAGGTACAAGAGCTGTGGGTGAGACACTCAGCTCACAAACCTAACACAATATCAATATGACTCAGGGTACAAAACTTGCCTACAAGTCACCAACAAAAATTAGAATAGTTATTAAACCTTTAACCAAAAATATGGGTTCACATATATCTATCACATAAGTGCCTCATGTCTCAGACATACCAAAAGACAATTATTAATGATAGGTCTAGTTTCATCATAGAATCATAAAAATGAAATCAAAGCATGCAAGCCCTATAAGTCTGGCAATATACTTTTCTCCAAAATAATATATAACTAGTAAGTTTACAATGATGCTACTATCAAACTATTGGCTCCTTCCCTTCACTCCTTGAACCACTAAATTCCTATCCTGAAAATGATAAACATCGATAGGGTGAGACATAAAGTCCCAGTAACCAATAATCAATTCATAGAATATACAATACAGGATTATAAGTTGGTAAAGCAGTGCCAATATGTAATACTCAAACAAAATTAAAGTTTCCCATCCAATACAATCATATTACACAAGTGATCCCTCCATCCTACTCCTCTATATCACTCCACGACATGGATCCAGCTTAATGTACTGAGCAACCTGGCCAAGGTCTAGCAGCAACATTAATCCAATAGGTCCCCCTTCATTCTCCTTCTTGGGTCTAGAATCAAAGGGTGTCTAGCCTCCCACGTGGGTCTAGGCTGGCCTCCCACGTGGGTCTAGGATGACTCCCCACCTGGGTCTGAGTCACATTAAAGCCATTCACTATGATCAGTTGTGAAGGCAACAGTAGATATAACACAAGCCCAATCATCACAGGATTAACCCAACTACTTCATTACTACCTAATATCCCAATTCTCCACAAATGCATAAATTCACAATTTATTCCAAATAAAGATAAGCTATAAATAGTTCATCACACACACACACACACACACACACATATTTAAGCAAAACTGTATTCTTTCAAAATACTTTCCACTTCACTTAAATTGAATACATAAATATAAAGACAATATTCATACTAAATACCTAAGGTATTGAAACTACCTTACAATCTATGCAAGCATATAAAATGAATTAATTATGGTTACCTTAACTCCAAGATACTCGTGAGCTCAAGCCACAAAAGCACCAACCACACCTAAATCAATCTACACAATGGTATAGGTGCAAATTTAACACATAAATTAAATATTTAACTTGATTATATTCATTTAAGGCCTTTAAATGATTATTTAAAATTCATACTTCTCAATCGGCTCTTGACTATTTAGTTTAACCTTAATTTAATTATTCCCCTCAACTCACAATTCAATTAAAACACAAATTTAACTTCAATTGCAAAAAATCTCTAATGTAAAGTTTAGTGTTTCAGACATAAATTTGCTATATTTCATATCCTTGATTTATTCAACATTCTAGGCTTGTTAAAATTTCAAGAATATCTTCAATAGCATTAGTAAATTATTCAACTTAAATTTAATAGGTGCGAATAATCTATATATAAAAGAAATTATAACCTACTTAAATCAATTGTAACATCATGAGGTATTGTCCCCGTTTAGCTAACTGTGGGCACAGGGTTTTATTCTTTTGGGATCTCATAATCACTCAAAAAGTGCCTCGGATGTCAAAGGCCTCACCTCTACATACCAATCGCTGCTAGAGACCTACATCTTGAGGAACCCCAAAGTAGGTGAAGGGGGAAGGGAGATGCAGTAGGTAGCATGTGCTTAAGTCCCATATCGATTAGACTAGTCCAAAGTGAAGGCCATATATATAGTCGAGATGTGACCTTTGACATCCGAGGCGCCTTTTGAGAGATTGTGGGATCACAAAAGAACAAAACCCTGTGCTCAAGGGCCGCTAAACAAGGACAACAGCTCAGGATGTTACAATATGGTATCAGAGCTGAGAACGACTCTTTCTATTAGTAGGGATAGTGTAACACCAAGCTCTACTAGGAACTTAATACCTTGATCGACCCCAGAGTAGGTGAAGGGGGAAGGGAGACATAGTAGGTAAGGTGTGCTTAAGTCCCACATCGATTAGACTCGTCCAAAGTGAAGGCCATATATGTAATCGAGGTGTGGCCTTTGACATCCAAGGTACCTTTTGAGTGACTATGGGATTCCAAAAGGACAAAACCCTATGCCCACGAGCGGCTAAACAGGGACAATACCTCAGGATGTTACAATTGGAACCTTAAGCTTCCAGATTTCATTCCACAAAGCTTTGTCTATTCCTGTTGAACTCCTAGGTCATTTTTGGGGTACTCGATGATTAAGTTTTATCCATCTACATCCAACTTTTACTATTTAAATGCCATTTTTTTTGCTACCATCCACACATGTTTGTCCCCTCTCCACCATCTAGGTAGCATGATCTATTATGTAGCAATTTCTTCTTCCTTTGTCATGAAATCTTTTTATTTTTTTCTAAATTCAACCTTTGTTGGTTGATTAATTTTGCAACTGTTCACAGGTTTGCCTCTTGATGGGGTGCTACTATGCTTAGCTTAAAGTTGGAAGGGAAGGGATCCAGGGGTCATTCTAGATTCTAATGTTTGTGCCATCACCAACATTGAAACATATATGTCTTTCCAACAAAGATCTTCCTTCTAACATGCTAACCCAAGCCCATGATGCTCTTCCTCCCCTCTTGGCTTCCAAAAAGCTTCCCTTTGGGTAGTACACTCCTTTAATAATCCTTACCCACAACTCACTAGGTTCATTTATTAGTCTACAAACTTGTTTAGCTAACAAGGCTAGGTTAAAGCATTGAAAATCTCTGAAACCCAAGCCACCCTCAAGCTTTACCTCTACCATAACATTCTAGTTAACCCAGTGTATTATGTTTTTTGCTTCTTTCTGACCCCACTAGAATTTCCAATCATGCTATCTTATTCTTTACATGTAGTTAGTGGAAACAAGAAACATGACATGGGGAATATTGGGATAACACTTGCTACAGCCTTTATCATTCTCTCTTTCCCTGCTATAGATAACAGTTGTTGCTTCTAGTTGTGTATTTTTTTCCTTACTTTGCCTTTAACAAAGTATAGTGCCTTTGCCTTTGAACTTTTGTAGAGTACTGATAATCCTAAGTATTTCTTCGAATTAGTAGCCTCCCCTACCCCCAGAATGTAAGTAATCAATTGTCTCAGCTCGCTGGGTTTATTTTTAGAAAAGAAGGCACACAATTTCTGGTAGTTTACTTGTTGTCCCAATGCATCACGGTAGATATCAATAATATTTTTTAACATTCTAGCATTTTCAGCATTCACCTAGAGGAAAAAAAAAGTGAGTCATTTGCAAAGAAACAATGAGTTAACATGGGTTGTTATTCTGCTCAGCTTGATGCCTTTTATGATTCTATTTTTAGCACAAAAATTCAAAATCCTAGAGAGTTCATTTAGATTATAATGAACAGATAAGGAGAGAGTGGATCTTGTTGCCTTAAGGCCCTTTCGGGTTGCACATTTACCACAATTTTCCCTAAGAGAAGTATGTTGAACTGGACCATTCTTTCCACAAATTGTTAGCTAAAACCCATACTATTCAAGACTCCTTTAAGAAAGTCCCACTCCACCTTATCGTAGTCCTGTTCATGTCAAGTTTTAAAGCCATTTATGCTTTCTTCCCATTCTTCATTGATAGACATTGAAATGCCCTCTGTGCAATCAGAATATTGTCAAAAATCAGTCTTTCCAGTAAAAAAGTAGCTGGTTAGGGGTGATAATTTCATTCATCAAACCCTTCATTCTATTTGTTATCACTTTTGAGAAGTTTTTGAAGGAGAAGTTGTAGAGCCCAATAGGCCAATATTTACACAATAACTTTGCATTTTCAACCTTTGGTAATAGTACCAAATATGTGAAGTTAAGCTTTGCTTAAGAGAATCCTTCCATGAAAAATTGCTACACCAGTATAGTCACTTATTCAGCCAGTACGTCTCAAGCTTTTTGATAGAATATTCCAGAGTACCCATATGGACTCGAGCCTTTTAAAGCGCCCAACTGGAATGCTGCATCTTTTACCTCCTCTTTAGATACAAGCTGCATCAATTTCTAGTTTATATTTTCTATAATTACCCTCTCCACAAAACTGTAAAATCTGTTGAAATAATGTTTTGATGATGACAAATGTGTTTTTGAAATTGGAATTCATGGTTTTCAGTAAAATTTAAGTAATCTTCGAGTTTTTAATGAAAGTATTGGAAAAACTCAAGTTATAAGCTTTAGAACTCGAGTTATATTGTTTAAAAGTACTTTCAAAATCCCAAACTTTCGAGAAAACTCAAGTTCTGATGGAAGTTCTGATAAAACTCGAGTTCTGGGAGTCAAAACTCGAGTATCGAGTTCTTAAACAAGCTTTAGAAATACAAAACTCTCAGTATAACTCAAGTTTGAACAAAAGTTTTCTTACAACTTGAGTTTCACCAAAACTTCCAATATAACTTGAGTTTTCTTTGAGAGTTCTGATTGCTCTGAAAGGTATTTGAAACTCAAAACTTCCTTCCAAAACTTGAAGTTTCAATAAAAGTTTTGATGGAACTTGAGTTATGAGTATCAAAACTCGAGTTTCGAAGAGAGAGAATCAAAACTTCCTTCACAACTTGGAGTTGTCACAAAAGTTGTCATAGGACTTGAGTTTTGGGAAAACAGAACTCGAGTTTCGAGCTATGAAAAATTTCTGAACTTCAAAACTTCTTTCTAAACTTGAAGTTTCAACAAGAGTTTTCATATAACTCGAGTTTTGTGAGATAAAACTCGAGTTTCGAGATGTAAACATGTTTTAAACTCAAAACTTCTAATGAAACTCAAGTTATCCTTAAAAGTTATGTTTTGAAACTCTTATAACTTGAAGTTTTAGGAGACAAAACTCGAGTCTCAAGTTATGACCATGCTTGAACTGAAAACTTCTAATGAAACTCGAGTCGCAATGAAAGTTATGATTTGAAAATAGCTAAAACTTGAAGTTTTGATAAATGGAACTCGAGTCTCGAAGAGCACAAAATAATTTTGCTTACAGAAACTTATGAAAACCCGAGTTTCAAGTTTTATAACTCAAGTTTTATCAAAAATCTTATCAAAACTTAGAGTTTTGGAATCAAATTCATTCATTTTTCATGATCAAAAGGAACATATATATACACACACAAAGTAGCAACCAATGCCTAACTAATTGCCTAACTATGCCTAACTAATTGCCTAACTATGCTTAACTAATATGCCTAACTAATTGCCTAACTATGCCTAACTAATAAAGTAGGAGCCTAGTCATTAATAGCTCATAATGACATAATATCCTAATATTAAATAGTATATTCTAATACAGCCCCTCAAGTTGGAGCATAGATGTTTATCATGCCCAACTTGTTACAAAGATAGTCAACCCGAATCCCATTAAGGGCTTTAGTAAGCAAATCCCCTATTTGATCTCCAGATCTCACATGTCCTGTAGAAATAAAGTTTTCCTTAATCTTCTCACGGACAAAGTGGCAATCAATCTCAATATGTTTTGTGTGTTCATGAAACACTGAGTTGGAAGCTATGTGTAGGGCCGCTTTGTTATCACACTACAACTTTGCAGGTAGTGAAGTTGTGAGACCAACTTCCTTCAATAACTGATATAACCACACAATCTCACACACAGATTGAGCCATGGCTCTGTATTCTGCTTCAGCACTAGATCGAGATACCACATTTTGCTTCTTACTCCTCCAGGATACTAAATTTCCACCCACAAAGACACAATACCCTGTAGTAGACCGTCTAATAGCTTTAGACCCACCATGGTCCGCATCACAAAAACATTCGATATCTGTGTGCCCATGATTGCTGTACAATATACCACGACCTGGGGATCCTTTTAGGTAATGCAAAACATGTTCCAAAGCTTCCCACTGATTAACAGTCGGTGATGCCATGAACTGGCTTAGCACACTGACCGGAAAGGTGATATCGGGACGAGTTACCGTAAGATAGTTAAGTTTCCCAATTAGTCTTCGATATCTTTCAGGATTCTCAAATGGTTTGCTCTTCTCAGCATCAATTTTGCTTTTTTCAGCATCACATGGATTGGCATATGGTATACTCCCATCAGCATCAAGTAATGGATTAGGAACC
>QFDD01002800.1:0-18104 GCA_006871305.1 Vachellia collinsii | reverse complement strand
CATTTCAGTTATCATAAAGTAACTTTATGAAACATATCTCAAGAGGAACAGAGAGACAAAATATCATAGATAAGTGGTAAAAAATATTAATATAAAGTTACTTTATCAGTTCAGATGGGCTTACATAAATTAATACATGTGCTCATCTTTTTATTAAGTCTTCTCCACCCAAAATCTACAGCAACACACGACCAAAACTAGACCAAGAAGAGGGAGGAGTGGCGTGAGGAAGAGCAAGAGCAAGAGGAGAGATTTCAAGACAAAAGCTCAAGGAGACTAATTTGTAAAGGAGAGTCTCCAAAGAGCAAGAGGAAAGTTTCAAAGTGAAAAAGGATATCTCTAAAGATCAAAGAAAGTTAAGCAAATAAAGTAGCAAATTCTCTAACTTTTACATTTACATTGCCATTGATTGTTGATTGTGTGGTTGGCATGTTAATTTCTATGTTGAGTGATGAATGAATGCAAGTTCTTGCTTGATGATGATGATGATGTGCCTTGGCAAAGTATGACTTTACAACATATAAGGTTAGTAAGGCATCTTCAAGTTTCATGTCTTGTTAATGTTGCACAATGATGATTATGTATGTTGATGTGATAGCTAGAGATATTTGCTATTGAGATTCCATGAATCTCACTCTCCCAACAACCTAATCTCTTAGGTGATAGTTCAAGAAGCAAAGGCAAGGAGATTGAAAACCAAGGTGGGTAGCTTCCTTTTTTGAAAGAAAATGGTGCACATGTATGATTATTACATTATGTTAAATTTTGGATAAATGTATACTAAACTCCTACAATGCTAATATATGATATGTGCTGTGTAAACATGAAAGACATGCTAATTCATAATATTATGATGATACATGCAAAGAAATGAAAGGAAT
The DNA here is from genome assembly GCA_006871305.1 of Vachellia collinsii. Taxonomy (NCBI): domain Eukaryota; kingdom Viridiplantae; phylum Streptophyta; class Magnoliopsida; order Fabales; family Fabaceae; genus Vachellia; species Vachellia collinsii. The sequence continues at coordinate 17,223 of QFDD01002800.1, read as the reverse complement.
AAGCATGCTAAAATAAAGTAAAAGGGTCCAACACCCTTAATATTGGTCTAAGTTGAGGTAGTGATGAATCTAAATGACTTGATATTTTCTAGATAAATATTTCACATCAAAATCTTTAAAATGAGCCAAATTTTACTTGATTTGGAGTTTTTTACAAAAAAGTTATGATCATCCAAAGTTAAAAAAAAATTAAAAAGATGAAAAATGACCAAATAAATAGTATTTATTCACGTAACAAACTATTTTAATTGGTCAAGAAAATGGACACATTGATATTTTTTCCTTGTAGGGAACTCAATAAGTTTCATTTAAAGACTTGAACCACTCAATTTTTATTTTTCTAGAATTAGTTATGAATTTTTAAAGTTGGCCTAACATTCTGAAATTTTACCAAGTGAATAGTAATTGTGGTAAGTTTTAAAATTTCACTTGGTTAACTAATTATAGAGTATGGAAGGTACTAAAGTGGTTTATTATTAGTCTCTAATGTATATTAAAGGAAGCTAAGGGAGGTATTACATTTGTTGGTATCAGAGCATAGTTCTGGCTAAGATTTGAACTACTATGCTATTGATTACAATGTGAATGTTATATGATGGACCTTGTTGTGCTAGATTTATGTTGGAGTTGTATTAGAATATTATTGAGCATGCATGACTGAACAGGAAGATGAGCAAGAAAAATGTTGAAGTGACTTAGCTAAGTAGGTATGAGTCTAGGAGTAGTTCAACTTCTGATAGACCTAGGATGCACTTTGAGCCTACTATAACTATGACGATAGGGTGGATGCTTCCTTAGAGGTGGACGATTTGACATGATGATTGATGGTAGAGTCTCTTGTTTGGTATCGCTTAGATAAGGAAACAAACCTAGAGATGGTTGAGAATCGGAACAAGATTCCATCGGAGATTGGTTCCAACACAGTGCAATCATCTAGTGGATCTAATAGACTACATAAGTAACAGGAAAGAGTAAGCCCATTAATTGAACCCCATTCAATAAATGAGACATACGGTTGATATAAAGCCATCGAGTTTGAGTACCTGAAGTAGATCTTGGATGAGAATTCCTAAGAGTTGCAGAATCATATTGTCTTACATGGATAAGAGTTCTATCTAGTTTGGGTAGAAAGGCTAGAGAAGCCCATGAACTAGACCAAGTTATAGAAGACCTTACAGGAAACAAAATATAGTCTCTTTGCCTTTTTGAGAGATACCAAATAGAGATCTTTGGTTTAGGGTGATCGAGATTGAAGAGTTTCCTTACCCAGATTTTCATATTTGTTTACATAAATTGGCTCTAGTTTATCGCATGTTCCCTGAGGATTAAATTTGTATGTCATGCATGATAGTATTCAAGTATGAAACCTATGACATGATACAAATAGGTAAGGTCCAAGTTTAAATTTGTATGTCATGCATGATAGTATTCAAGGTGGGACTAGTTTTCCAAGTTTGATGCAATGAGGTTAAATCAATAGGCCATAAAATTTGCTTCAGAAGAGTGCAAAGGTAGCTAAAACTGATTTTTCTATACAGCAATGCTTTAAGCAAAGAGAAAAACACTCATGCAAGGATTTAGACACCAAGTCATGATTAACTTTACATCATGTCATGACCTAAATTGTATCGAGACCAAGTTGAGTATCAAGGCTATTTAGGTCGCTACTTGAAGTAAAGTTAATCATGACTTTAATCTAGCAGGCTATAAAAAATGAAAATTTCAAGACCTATCAGGCTAAGCATGAGAAACCTCCTCACTATGCATCACAACTGAAAAAAAATTATCCAATATTCAGCAATTCATCTCAAGGTTTAAACTTCAAAAGATTGGATCTCAAAAGGAATGCGCATAACGAACCACAAGAAATAATTCCTCCCCTCCCCCTTTATACTTAAACACAACAGTGTCCTCACTACATCGAGAATCAGAGAAAAAGAATAAATACAAGAGAGTGCAAAAGGAAGAAGAAAAACAAACCAACCAACTATTTTAACTTGAATAAAATTCACAGGAGTCAAAGCTCAACCAAATAGCCTAGAAATAAAACAAAATACAACCAACAACAAGAACAAAAAAAAATTCAAATCATTCCTCTCCTCTTGCTCATCCTTCAACTCCAACCTCTCCTTTTCCCACTTCTTCTGCTCCTTCTCCAGCACCTTCTTCTCCAGCACCTTCTTCTCCTCTTGAAGATTGAACCAGTCCCTCTAGAAAGAAGGTGGCGGAAGGAATGAAATTTTGCTAGAACGCCTATTCAAATCCTAGGGGGAAGTTCAGTTGGAGTGATTTGGCCATTTGTAGCATTAAAGGATCTATGAACCTCTATCTTCTGAATTCATTGGCCATCACTTGCTGGTTCAAGGCTATGACCTAGTCGCTCAGAATGGCGATCTGATCACTTAGTGAATTTAGGGTGATGTAATGATCACCCTCCTCAGTTTCCTCCTCTGGTTCTCCCACAGCTAGCCTTTTTCCTTTCTTCCTACTCCTACTAGCTGTTGTAGCTTCAGAAGATGGCTTTGGGGCAGTGAACACCCTTGTAGTGATAGAGGCTAGGGTTAAATTTGTCTCCTTCTTGACAATTTTCTTTGCATTGCACAGGTCGGTGACCAAATGAGAAAACACGAGCAAGGACTGAGCACTGTTGACACAGTGCATCATTTGATCCCAAGAAATCACAGCCATATCTACCGGTTGTCCGGTCAAGAGAAGATACAACAGTAGTGCACCCTTGACGGTGACATCAGAAATGTGAGGAAATGGGCGTATGTCATACATCATGAAATTAAGCCAGATTTTAACTTCCTCATTCATGTACTTCTCTAGAAAAACTGCTTATCACCCCTTGTGATCCACCCTACATTCTTGACCCCAATTACTTCAAATGTGTGCTCCCAATCATTGTGTTTCAGATTTATCTTGTAACGTTGAAATTGACAGAGGTCGACTACAGGCAATTTGTAGAAGCGGGGGATGTTTGTCTTATCAATAGTGAAGTCCTAATTCTGACAACTTATCCCAAGAGTGCCTATGGTGGCAGAGTGTGTGTAGAACTCACGAAACAATGTCAAGTTCACCTTGGTCCTCTTCTTCATGAGTTTGCCATATCCCAAATCAATCGTTTTCTGATAGAACTTGAATTGACGAGTCTCTAGGAAGTGGTGCTCTTGGACTGCTCCCCTATTGCCAAACTTCTTCACTACTTCAGCCCTTGACAAATGGATCAGTGGCTCTTCTTCAGGCTCACTTTCAACATGCAGGTTCCTAGTGCACACCATCTTTCCTTGAAGAACAATGAACAGAGCAAAAAAAGCGAAATCAAGAAAAACCTAGAGTAAGAGACAAAAGAGAAAATGCTAGAACTAACTTACGGGAACTACCCACCCCAATCCCTGAACCAATGCTACTCAATTAATGACTGAATGATTGAAATCTTTGAAGGAAACTAAGTTTGGCTATGAAAATAGGTAAAAACTCTTTATGGCAATCCAGGTCATAACTTGTGGGAACATTGGTCATGACTTGGATTGTACCGAGAGTAGTTATGCAAAAAATTAGCAATTTAGGTCGCGACCTGTGGAAAGTAAGTCATGACCTAAACCCAATAAATTTGGAAAATTGAATTCTGAACCAGTGAAGACCGTTGCATAGCAATAGTTCAGAGCAAAACCAATTCCAACACAGTAATGCAGTTTTTTAAGTTCAAATTCAACCAATAATCACAATAGCATTGACAATACACCCTCATCCCACTAACTTCAAATCGAAATCTAAGAGAATAAACAACTAAACTATCTACATATAGCAAAGGAAAAGAAAAAAGATACCTTGAGAGAGTGGAGAAGAGGTTACTGTAAGAATGTAAAGGAAAGGGGAGAACTAGAGGAGACACCCAGGCTTGAATCTTGGCAAAGGGAATGGGGAGGAAGATGAGTATTTATAGAGAGGAGGAGAGTGATGGAGACGTATACCTTTAGGGAATGAATGGTTACAGCTAATGGTAGGTAAAGGGTTGCAGCGTTTGAGTGGGAAGAGAAGGTAGAAGGTCGTGATGGCTACAAAAGGCAAATGTGGAGTCGTGAGGGTTTTTGATATAAATGACCTAGGGTTTCTAAAGTACAAACTCAAGTTGCAACTTATGGAACTATAGGTCACGACCTATTAGGCCTCAAGTTGTGACATAAAATAGACTAGGTCCGACCTATAAGAAGAGAAAGAAAAGTGTTCAGAGCTTTAGGTCGCAACTAAAATGATATAAGTCGCGACTTAAAGGAATACATAAAAGAAGAAGAATGAAAGCTATGATCTAATTGATTTTGAATCAATTGATGAATTGGATCGTTGGGTGGTTGAAGAAGATCCAACTCTGGAATTTGATAATCTACAAGAGACAAATGCTAAACTTGACCAAATTGAAAGGGATTATGGAGGTTTATAATTATATTTTCCACTATTTAAGACTGTATTCTTACTTTATGAATATAACTATGTTTTTTCTTTTTAATTTATTTTACTTGTTTATCTATTTTGGTGATGCAAATATGCATATTGCTGGGCCCTCATGTTTGAATGATGATGACGATGTTGCTCCTAGTACCTTTGGTTTTTCTCCTACAGCTTATCCTCTTAATTTCTCAATACCAACATATTTATATGATGTTAATGCTAATTTTGGTGTTGATGATTATTAGTTTATAGACTAAATGGTTGTAGGGGAAATATTTTGGTATCATATATATTTTGATATTTTGTTACCATGAATATTTTGAAACTGTAAATAATGTTGGATAATAGATAAGTTATAAGTATATGATTAGTTTGGTAATTGTTACTTTGTTAGTAATAGAATTTATTACTTAGTTTTGAGAATTTTCAAGTTTTGATTGTGTGTTTATGTAAATGTGTGAAGAGATATATTGTTTAATTTTTTTATTCATCACCAGTCTAACCCCTGGTTGGACTTCAATCTAATTCACTGACCCTTAACCATGGTATTTTTGCCCAAACTTGGAAGGGCATATCTCTTAGCATAGTTATTGGATTTGGGTGAATTATCACCCATTTTAAAGGGAAAAATTAGATCCATTTGGTGGTAAAATATCACTTCCTAACTCACTTGATTGCTTCAAAACGAATCAGTCAACTTTAGGTCTAATTTTGTTGACTTTTATCCTTTTTTTTTTTTTCATATTTGGTCCAATTGAAGTGTGATTACTTTCACTTTCAATATTAATGCCTTTGGAGCATTTTAACTTATTCTAGCATGCTTGAGAATAAATCTATTACTACACATGTCATCATCCACAAACCGCACATGAAACCCTTATGGGTATTTACAAGCTTCAAAATGCTAAGTAGACAAAAAGGTTCTTATCAAACCTTCAAGTAATCACCTCCTTCTTTCTTCTTCTCTTCTTTGGATGAGGATAGTCCTAAGGTTTGTTTACATTAATTGGGTAAGATTCTTGAGAATCTTAGTAGCATAAACAATTATTATTTAATCACATAACATGCATTAAAACATGATACATGCTCACACTTAATTAACCTTAAAAATAAAATGCTATGCATACCTTATATGTCACATAACATAGCATAAGGGAAAATATCCATCATATCAAAACCTTGTCATTCACACCATGGCATATCATCCAAATCATAGTAAAGCAAGTAATCATGCAATAAATATAATAAAATGTAATTAAAAAAATAATTACTAAGCTACCTTTTCTCCTTGCTTTTCTTGGTCTCTTGGTTGTCAAGTCCTTTCTTCCTAATGTCCAATGGCCCTAAATAGTATCACATAAAAATTACCAACTCATGAAGACCATTGATAACATCGTTTCTTTCTAACTACTCTTGCTCTCTTTTAACTTCAACTTTGTTCTTATACATCCATAAGCTTCAAAATTAATCTAACATGCCTCTTCCCCATAATTTTTCATATAGATTCCATTTTTAAGCTCAAATAACTCAAAAAAAAAACCTCCTTCCCTTTTAGCTACTCAAAACAGCAACTTAGGGAAGTTGTCGCACAAAATTCCAATCTTTATTTCTGATGCTTCCAAACTTGGTCTCTCACTTGTACCCTTCACAAATTTTCATTTAAAACTCAATGGAAGCATAAAAAAAACCAAATTTACATTCCTTCCCTAACAACCAGAACTGGCAAAAATGCACAGAAAATTCCAACAAATGTGATTTTTAACTTCTAGCACCACACACATACATAATATAATTCCTAAACCAATTCCCAATCATTTAATAACATAAAATCAATTATATATCATCAGCCTCAAATTTGACCAGCAGCAGATTCATAGGGTTTCATGGTAAAAATTCAATCCAAACTCAATTCAACTCAAACCAACTATCAACAAGTTGCAAATTAAGCATAGAGTTGATTTTAACCACTAACCACTTCCAATTTTTGCTCCTCTTGATTTCCTCACTCTAGCCCCTTTCAAAACCCTCTCTTGAACTCCTCAATCACAGCACCATAGAGAAAAATAAACTAATTGAAAGGAAGAAAAGAGCTCATAGATAAATTATATGGAAGAAATCAAGCTACTTACCTTGAGATTTGCTTGATTTTTGCTTTTCCTTGTGCTCTCTCTTCCTCCACTGACCTCTCTCTATTTTCCAGGTTGGAGCACGAAAATGGGCTGTTCTTGGTGTCTTGGAAGATTTAAAAGAAGAAGAGCACATGTCTAATTAATTGTGGGGCCCAATTTCATTGATAGAGTAACTTTACACTGATATAATCGACCGTTTATGTTAATATCTCTTCTTGCCTTTCCTCTTTACATAAGAGCACAAGTGGCAACTCCTCAAGCCCCACAATCTTCTTTATGAAATGAAAGTTACTTTTTGTTTGCTTTTTCCAATAACTTTCTACTGAAAATGCTTTTTGGGGATTTTCTGATCATTTGATCAATTCAGCATCACTAAAAATTCCCATATTTTCTCTACTCCTCTTACCATTTTTCTTTTCTCAATTCTCATTCTGAATTTGCCTTTAATTAATTTTTGAAGAAAATCCTAATTCAAGGTTTTTCTAAGCCTTTTCTTTCCGTTTCAACAAACTGCTTCTGACTTTCTCTTGGAATCAATTCTATAAAATATTACAATTCTTGAGTTGTTTTTCCTTACTTTGAAATCAAATATCTGAGATCTCTGAATATTTAAAATAATTATATTTAATTAATTATTTAGTAAATATTCAAATATTAAATGACCCTTGTCATTTTTACTTGAACCAAGCCTCAATTACTTATCAGTGAACTTTTCTCTATCTTTTGGTGTCCTAGGCAATTTTCTGATATTTTGGTCAAACTTTGACGAAAATGCCCTTTGACTTTCTCAAATTTACCAAAATACCTTTCAATTTTCAAAATAACAATTTGATCCCAAGAATTATGAATTTGCACTAGGTCCCTTTTAGAAAGAACACTTTGGTCCTTTACTTTTCAAAATGTCCATTTTGCCCTTACTTTTTCTACATTTGGCAAAATGACTCTTTTGTTCTTTCTGTACTTTCTACTTCCACATATATCCTTTTCTTGCATTTTCTTTCACCTTGAACCTTTCCTTTGCAGAACCAAATGCTACATAATTTCCAGAGAATCGTTTTATCGGCCAAGGAACTTGGCAGAATTAGACTTGGTAGCATATATCATCCAGGCTCATCCTTGGACTTCTAGGTCCAAAAATTCATAATATGACATCTTGGGTGCGAACAATCGCAAGAACCATAATTCATAAATTGAAACTTGCATAATATATTATAATGAATACATTTGTACCTACAAGGATGACATGTTTTTGATTCACTTGCACAAAGTTAAAAAACTCACCAAGTGCTATATTGAAAAATGTTTGGTAGGAATATAGTACTTGTCTTTTGGACTTTGATGATTTGTGTGTGAAAGATAATAAGTACGAACATTACTTTTATAATAGATATATTCACATGAAAAAGGTAATCACCCTCCATAATATTATTCAGGCATAATTTTCACAGATTCAATAACATTTACATTTGATTGCATAATCAATTTAGGAATCATGATTTGTGGAAAGTTCTAAATGAAGGAAAATATTTTGATTGTTGGTGATGAGTGTAAATAGATGGAAGGGAAAAAATTAGAAAATTGTTAAAAATATTGTGTATTTAATATTAGGAGGCAACATTTAATCTTATATAACCAAACCATATTTTTTATATATAAGTAAATGAACCGGATATTACAAGTTTTCTAAGTTCAAGTTTATTCATTCTCCTGGAATTACACAGAAAAACGGCTTAAAAGTTGGGGGAATTACACTCAGGTGCCAAGAAAATAAATTATTGCTATCAAGTCCTATAAAATTATCAAATTGATATGAAGTCTCAAGGAACCTATGTCCAAATAATTGAAATTGCAAAATGAAAAGTTAGGATGCTATCAATGACAAATCAGTGTGTGACTAATAATAAGTCAAGTGAAGACATGTTATAATACCACCACTAATAAGTTATGTAATTTAAGTTAAGAAGTCAACTTGTCATTAGTGAAGAGCCAATGTGCAACAATTGACAAGCCAGGACATGACAAATCAATGCCATAATTGATAAATCTGGGTGCTTTAATTGAAAAATCAATGTGCCATTAATGACATGTCATGGTAAACTTGTCTCTTCACAATTCTAATTAATCATATGTAGGTCTTTTAGGAATTCATATCCATTTGATAATTTTAGGGGCCTGGTAGTGATAATATGTATTTAGTTTAATACCCCTTGAAAGTATATTCACTGATATTTCTTTAGGAAAAATAAAATACAATTGTCAACTATTTCCATTTTTGATAGGGCATTAAAAATAGGAAAGAATATTAAAAGAATAATAAAAAGCGAGTTCTGTATGTCTATTACCTTCTTCTGATGATTTAAATAGGGGAGGGGAGATGAAATATTTTAATAATTTTTATTTGGCTTAATAGAATAAGAGGTGGGAAATTTTTCACATGCCAAACACTGCGTGATAGTTTTATTCTAAACAATGGAGGAAATAAGGAGCAATATTATCTATCAATTTTTCAAAACTCTAAATATACTTTGGATATTATTTGCTTTTCTTTAAGACACAAATTACATGGGATTGACTCCTTTTACTAATTTCAAACCCGTTATTAGATACTATGCTTTTCTTTTTGTACAAATGGGGCGACTAATTGAACACGGTTTTGTCGCCTTTTGGTTAGATACAAAATGATTACACCAAAATAATATAGTATAGTGGGCAACCAATCATTCTTCTCGGGGAGTGGTTTATTGGATATCCTAGTCTAAATTGATTATTGAAAACATGCTAAACTTGGTAAAAAGGGGGGGTTTTGATTTAGTAAACGAAAATTGTAATGCAAAACACGGAAGATGTGCGTAGTAAAATATTTTTTGGTCTTTTTGATAATTGAAAGTGTGCTTTGGATTACGGGAAATATAATGAATAGTGATGGGAGCTTAGCTTTCCTTGCTCTAATTTAAACATGGGAGTTTGATCCTTTTGAGTCTAATTGAGAAACCCTAAGCAATCACTTAGGTCCAATGGTTTAATTAATGTAGTTCACTTGAATCCAAGTTAATGAACATTTCTTAAAACATTGTCAAATACCACTCAGAATGTGAAAGGAAGAATGATGCTCATGTCCTCAATGGATTGCAATCACAATCACAGAACCCAATGGACAACTAACCACCAACTATCATTGATAACTAGGTGAACACAAGGAATCAAGTCTAATATATATATACTAATCAACATGAAACATCATCCAATCCAAATACAAAGTCCAATCAAAGGGTTACAAATCTGGAAACACAATTCACACAACAGCAGAAACCTCTAAATCTAGAAATCTCTACAAATGTTCAAATGTAATATTAGACTAGGAATACTCCCTAATGAATCCTAGAGCTCAGGTCTTGTTTTCCATCACCAATAGGCTAAGATTTTAGCCTCATAGCTTCAAGGATGCAGTTGCAATCACAGTGGTTTTCTGCTATGAAGGAGGTGATGAAGAAGGGTTGAATGGATAGTAATGGTGGAAGATGAAGGGAAATGTTGGTAAATGGAAGGGGAATGAGTAGAGCTTGATGGCTGCTTCAGAGGGAGAGACCTAGCTTCAAAGTGATTCTCCAAATCTACAAAATGAGCCTGGTTTCATGGTGGCTCCCCCTTTTGGCATGTAGAAGGCTGCTGACCTAATCCAAAATGCATAGCTGCATTTTCACACAATTAGGTCATGACTTCACACTCATCACGTTGCGACTTACTCAGCATTAGGTCAACATAGCCTTTGAAGTTGCATACAAGTCACGACCTATAGTTTATGGTCGTGACTAAAAAGGTCCGATGGCACTCTGCTAGCAAATTTCTTCCTTTCACAAATTGTATTTCCTATAAATTCATCTTTGGGCTTGAATATCTCCTCCACATGCCTATAAAAAAATCAGAGAGTCTTGTTAATGAATCAAACACTGAAATTCAAATGCATGTACAACTGAAAGAGATAATTTACACATTTTCCCCTTGTGTCAGTGAATGTGCAATACATGACTGTTGTAGACAAAAGAGGCTCAATTGCGCACAAGGCAGGGTAAAACGAGTTACAAAATGCCCAAAATTAGGTAGGAAAACCATGTAAATATCAGTATTTATCAGCAACCCTAAAAACAAAATAGACTATAGGGGACTTGACTCCCATGTGTTGTTTGGAAACCAAAGTCCATACATGAGACGAATACATATCTAAAATCGATGAAGTAGTTAAACCTTTCTTGACTTTTTTTGAACAGTATTATGTCCATTAACTCAAAGGAATGTTACAATAGATTCTACATTCAGTCATCAACTACCACCTCTTGAAGGTGGGGTTGATCAAAGAAATAAAAATTTCCTACTGTTATGAATTTAAAAGAAAGAAGATGAGAGAGAGAGAAAATTAGAGAGCCATGGAAAAGGGAGCTTTTATTCATTATCTCTAGAATGTATTGTATATATGTGGTGCCTTATATTTATAAGCATGAATTTATAGTTTCAGGATAGATCAATATCGAACATTCCATGAGATAATAAGGGGATACAAAACATAATTGGGGATACTAGGAGATATGGACATCCACATTATAATATTCATAACACTTCCTCTTGGATGTATATTACTAAATATTTGCCTCATTAAAAAAAACTTGAATTAAGGAAAATCCAATGGGACTAAAACCTAGTAGAAGAAAAAAGAGTATACATTTTATTGATACAATTTCCAATGCTGCTTCATTAAAAATCTTTCTAGGAAAACCTAGTGGAACAAAACCTAGATAAGGTAAAAAGAGTACATCATACATCAACTCCCCCTTTTAACCACATGACTCAATATCTATGAGTTTGTGAAATCAAATGTTTGCAGCATGAAGTGACTTAGTGAACAAATTTGTTGGATTTTCACTAGAACGATTTTGTGGGATGATAATTTCAATTCTTTTTCGGAGGTCATGAGTAAAGAAGACTTTAGTGAAATAAGCTTTACTCTATTGCCCTTGGTATAGTTATACCTACACATGTAAATAGATATAATAACCAACATCTGCATAAACAATCAGCCATACTTAGATATACCTTCATATAGTAATTGCATATCCATAGTTCCTTTTGAAATAATGAAGAATATGTTTCACTTTATTTTACTGTATTTGTGATGTCGAAGAACTATGCCTTGCTAATAGATTAATGACACAAGATATGTCAAGGCGTGTGAGATTAGCAGCACTTAGTTATGGCACTTCTGAACCAACTAGTTCTTCATCTCCTGTCTTTATTAATCTCCGAGGTATAAAATGATCATTATCAACATGTAGAGATCTCACAATCATTGGGCTATATAATGGAGGTGACTTATCTAGGAAAAATTGCTTCAGGAACTTCATTTCAAAATCTCTCTGCAAACAATCATTTGCCTTTTGGAGCTCTTCAAGAGTTCCAAGTATGTGATATCATCAATATAGATAACAATTATGGTAAACTTACATATTCTCATAAAAAATGCATCTTGATTGCTTCAAGCCATACAAAGACTTGTTTAACTGAATTTATTACTATTCTATAGAACTTGCATTTGATACTTTAGGTATCTTGAGTCCTTTAGGGAACTTCATATAAATGTTGCTATCAAGTGTGCCATATGAATGTGCAATCATGACATCCATGAGGTGTAAGTCAAGTCCTTCATTTACTGTTGGACTAGTCAATTAGCAAAAAGTAATCATATCTACTATCGGTGGATGCATTTATTCTCAACATATACCATGTCTTTGTGTAGAGCATTAGGCTATAAGACATACTATATATCATATCATTTTTTCTTTTTCATCTCTCTTTGGTACAAATACCCATTTATATTCAACTACGTATGTAAATGTAAGGACTACAAGTCCAAAAACTTTTTGTTTTCAATGACAATAATTCAACATTAATGGCTTCCATCCAAAGGATCAATTTTTTCTTTATTGGCACTCAACAATGGATATTAACTCATGATCTGCATTATCATTACATCGTATGCTATTTTATAAGCAAAGATGTCGTCAATGTTAATTTTATTTTGATCCCATTGGATTTCACTCATGATATAATTTATTGAGATCTCATTGTTTTCAAATATGTTAGGTATGTTAATCTCTTTTAGGATTACAACATTCTCTTTTGGAGAAAATAACTCTTCAAGAGTTGGCTCTTCTGGAGCAATCAAATTTCTTTGATCAACCTCGACTTTACATCTATATTCTTAGCTCCTTTTCTCATTCAAGGATTTCTATCTTTGGGATCGATGGACCTTTCACCCTTCAGGCATGTTTTAGATTTATTGATAATAAATTGTCTTTCTAAGACATTGAATTGTATAGGAGCATTATCAATTGGGATATGTGACTTTATCACTCTCTATATTAGTAAATGCCTCAGGCATTTAGATGGTTACATTCTTTGAATGAATTATCTTTTGAATTTTTTGAGCACATTTGTGAGGATTAAACAAAGCCAATGATAATTCATTTAAGCTAATCTCTTTACCCAATTGCTTATTTTCTCCCCTTGATGCTTGAAAAAGTAATTTATCAATGACACTTGGCAAATCGTGTCATAAAATTCATAACCAACATATATTCACATCCCACTTTAAAGACCCATTTATGTGTGTTGTGGTGGTTTCACAGGCATATATACTACACACCCAAAAGTAATAAATAATATGTTCTTGATCAAAAACCTTTGCAAGGGGGAAACTTTTGATAATTTGTTGGCTTCAAACAAATTAACAGCGTTGTATGCAAAATGGCTAGTCCCTAAGTAGAATATGGGAGATGATATCTCATGTAAAAGGTTACAACCATTTAATCAATCATTCTACAAGTCCATGTTGTGTATGAACATAAATTACAAAATGTTCAACATTAATTTCAAGGGACATGAAATCCTCATTAAGGCTAGTGAAGTAAATTCACTAACACTATCAAGACGTAGTTCTTGATTGGATAATAAGGATAATGTGCTATTAACCATATTCGTTGACCAAGGAATCTTGCAAAATCTAGGTTGTAAGAAAATAATAAATAAACATTGGACCATTTAACTAATACATTAATTAAAACCATATGGTAACTAAATGGTTCCCTATATGGGTTTATCACCCCATAAATATATTCCTATATCCGTTTTAAGAATGTGGGAGACTCATATTGTATTTAACTTTATAAGGGCCTAACAATATATTTCCCCTTGGAACATGCAGCACATGAGAAATAATGGTATCTATTTACACTTTAGGGTATGTCCATATTTATTCTTAATCATTTCTCGCATAATAATTGAACTGGGATGGTCTAAGCGGTTATGCCAAACATTGAATTCATTGATAAACTTATGGTTTACCTTGTCAAGATGCTCGCTTGTGTTACTTAACTTCTGGTTTGTATTAGTAACTTGTAGTTTACTATCTTATACCAAACATTAAATTAATCAGTAAACTTCTATTTTACTAGCTTATACCAAACATTAAATTATTTAGTAAACTTCTAGTTTACTATCGTATGCTTTCAACTATGCTTATGTATGGTACAAGTTAGATAGAAATAGAGGAAAATTTTATAATATATACATTCTACCAAAGACTGAATTTGTAATGTAAGACATTTTAGATTATTATTAGCTATTATTTTCATATGATATCCATTTCTGTGGATATCTTGAAACTTAATAAGCTTAATGTAGATTTGGTAGAATATAGAGAATTTTCAATGCATAATTTTGTTTTGGCTCTTTTGGAGCCTTCAATGCATATCCAATTTATTTATTATGCTCATTTTTCCCTTCAATGCATAATATTGACTCTTTCAGGACACACCTTTGAACACCCTAGTTGGGCTGATAGGTTTTTGGCGCTGAGGGAGAGAGAGAAATCTCACGTTAGGTCCTATCATTTTCACCGCAAGTTGTCATTGACCTGACCGTTTTCTTCTAGGAGAGAAATGTTGTAACATTCTCAATTTTTTTCTAACAAAGGATAAGGGTTAAGCAAAGGCCTACAGATGAGTAAAGGGTTCAGAGAGTGATCATAAGTATAAGAGGTGCCATTTTGCAAGCAGAGAAAACATAAAGGCAAAATGGTCATTTTGAGAAAAGTCAAGGGCATTTGGGTAATTTTTGGCCAAAATACCAGAAAATGCCCTCGGGCACCAGAAGGTAGAGAAAAAGTCACTGATCATTAATTGAGACTCAGATAAGGTTAAATGGACAAAAATACCATTCATGGGAAATTTTTACTATAATAATATTTTGGATATTTAATCAATTTTAAGTCAAATATTATTATTTAAATTGTTCAGAGACCTTAGAAATGAAATGTTAAAGTGGATAAAAATAGTTTTTGGTGTGCCCTAACTTATGACATAGTTCTCAGCAGAAAGTCAGAAACAAGTTACTGGAATGGCAGTACGAAATACCGAAAATTGCTTGATCAGGGTTTTCGGAAGAAAATCTATTATGGGCATTACGGAATGATTTTTGAGGAAAGAAAAATACCCTAATGAGATTATGAATTATGGGAATTTTTAAGGGTATGATATGGCCTTAGTAATCAGAAAATTCCCAAAAAGCATTTTCGGTAGCTGAAAATATGATAAAGTAAGGGTATTTTGGGCAAAAGAAGATTGTAGAGATGATCATGAGACACTTGTCACTCTCTTATTAAAGATGAAGAGAAAATAGAAGATATTTAGCAAGACAAGATATTCTATCAGTGTAAAATTGATTTGGTAGTGCAAGTGGGTCCCATACAATTAAAACACATGTGGACAGAATCTTACAAGTCTCCAAGCCTATTTTCTGTCCTCATTTCGTGCCATCACCAGGAGGGGAAGAGAGGGAGGACGGTAAAGAGCAAAGGGAAGAGAAAGCACAATAGTCAAGCCAAATCTCAAGGTAAGATTGTGTCATAGGCTTGAAATCTTCTCTAGAATCTGTTTATCACCTCTAATCTCTCACCTAATCGGTTAGTTTTCTCTCTAAGATGTTGATTAAAGAGTTTCAAGAGTAGTCTTGAAGAGGTCTTGAGAGAGAAAATAAGAAAGAGTAAGAATTGGAAGAGTTAAATGCTTTAAATTAACTCTAAGTTTGATTTGCTACATGTCAATGCATAGTTTGAGTTAATTTAAAGTTGTTAGGAAAATATGGCATGAAACCCTCCCTTGAGCTGCTGGACGAGTTTGATGAGGCATGTTTATGCATGTTTTGATGTTACTAAATGATTAGGGAATGGTGTAAGACTGGGATTATACATGTAGGTGCAAAGAAATCTTACAAAATTCGATTTCCTCCCATTTTTGGTAAATTTCATGCAATTGATGTTCAAGGGGGAAAGAGTATGATTTTGGACGTTTTGATGCTTCCATTGAGTTTAAAATGCAAAATTGTGTAAAGTAGAAGTAAGAACACAATTTTGGAAGCATTAGAATTCCAATTGGCCAAGTTAGAAGTTAAGGTTAGGGTGAGAATGCAAAATGTTCTAATGCACTAAGTAATGTGAAGTATTGATGTTTAGCACTCTATGACATGTGTAGAGGTGTGAGTTTCCAAGAAGGAAGTTACCAAGTTCAAGTTGAAGCCACTTCAAGTGCACATTAGGAAGTTAAAGCTTCAAGGTAGAATAAACTCTAAATTTTACATTCACATTGCATTTGATTGTGGTATGTGTTGAATTGCCATGTATGAGGTATGGTTGTAGCTATGCTATGTTGCCTTGGCCTTATAATGAATATGTGAGTAAGGTGTTATTCATGTCATGGCATGATAGTTTACATTTACATAATCAAGCATGTTGATGTGTTAGTTAGAGATAATGCCACTGGGATTTCCTTGGAATCTCATTCTTTGCAATTATTAACCATAGGCACAAGTGATGGCACAAAATGTGAACCAATAACCCCGCAAGTGCACGGGTCGTATCAAGTAATAAAAAGTGAGTAGAGTATCGTTCCCACGAGGACTTTATACCAACTAAATTGAGCAATGACTTTACACTTTCATTTAAGTTGAGCGAAACACATATATAATAAAAAAAAATAAAAATCTAACTAGAAGAATAAATTAAATCTAAACTATAACTAAAGCTAATGGTGATTCTAGTTCTTGAGCAGCGACTTGGATTATTATAGCCTTAATTATTTCTTAGCGTCTAATTTCTCCCCTTAATTGCAATTAAGTTTATATTTATTAGTCTAGGATTCTTAATTATCTAAAAGGGTCTTCCGACTCACTAAAATGCATTCTAATTATGTTGACTAATCTCTAATTCCTTAGATGATTATATAATTAGACTAAATAAAGTGCAGGCCTAATCTGACTATGTAGGGCCGGTAGGTATATTCCTATCCTACAAGCAAATTAAGTTATAAAACTTAATCCTACACAATTCAATTGAAGGTCTAGTCTAAATTTCCTATCCCTAGGCTCCTTTAGAACACCAAAATATGTCCCAATCAGATCCCTCATTTTTCAGGATAGTCAAACACACAATTGAATAAACAAATATAACATTAAAGCAATTAAAGATTGAAATTGTCATTCACTAATTCATAATCAAACTATAATAATCCAAAACGAAGGTTTAGCTACATAAATTGAACAT
>QFDD01002799.1:0-17283 GCA_006871305.1 Vachellia collinsii | reverse complement strand
GAAGTGGAAACAAATGACATGAGAGAGGAGCCCCTGCAATTCACAAATACATTCCTCGTCGTCTGGGCACAATTCAATTACATTACATAATTGAGGTTGTTTTATGAAGCATATGTAATATATGGTTACGGGAAGCTATAACAGTAAGCAGCGTACGTGCGTGTGCGTGTGTGACTGCGAGACAAAGAAGCCAAAGAAGGCGTGTGCTCACGTGATGGTGTTGGGAACAAAGATTTTACCACTTCTTTTATTCCCCCTTCCCCTCTTTCTGTTTTGTCTTCGGTGCAATGGTCAAATTCTCTCACACATTACCAGTGCCTCCTAAGGGCTAACGTGTTAGGGTGGTGCCCAGCCTGATACTACTATTTTTATTCGAAGCAAGTTCTGAGTTCCATACCAAAATGGTGCGTCTGTCTTTATTTTTAGTTTTTTTGTCTATGTACTTTGCGCGGTCCCAAACCTTGGTCATAATGATTTAGATCCAAACCTCACCTTGTTGACTTTGTTGATATGTGGGGTTCACCTCATTATATAAGCAATTCTGTTTAATGCGTTGTCGGACAATAAATGTATACACTTCTCTCAATGGAAAATTGAACTTTAGTTTGTTACATTTTATGAATGGCTAACTCATGCTATTAGATTCAACCCGTGTTGATAACTGCCATTAACTTTGTTTCATATAGGTGATTTAATTATAATGTAATGGGCTAAAGAATAATGAAATACAGGTCGCCCATTAAAGTATGGAGGAAAGGTCTGATGAATAGGGGAGAATTGGATGGTGAACTCGTTGAGTTGGGCCTAAGATATGTACCCAGAACCGGGAGGAATGGCCCAACCGTGAATGAGTTCACGTTTCTGATTTTATGGACGCTGAGGCCCGAGAAAGGTCACAAGATTGCATTGTTTTGCAAATCTCAGAACAAAGCTGTGGTATTTCATGGCGCACACCCCACAGTATTTGCATTTCATTGGGATTCAGCTTCTGGCTGCACTGTGCTGGGAAGGCATATAATTATCAATTTGTCGTGAAACATTAATTTCGCCCAGCCGATTTCGCATCGCATCGCATCGCACGCAAATCAATTTGGAATTGCGGACACAGACACACACACACTCATCAGCCACTCTATAGACACCCATGTACCCTCTAGATCATTACAGGTGTAGGCAACGAGTACACAGCTTCTACACCAGGAGATTCCTTACTTTGTTTTTTTTTATATAAAAAAGTTTTGGTAAATTGGTGTCAAACCTTGTCAAAATTAAAGTTTGCCTTTATGCTTGAAGCATATTTATAAAGGCATTTATAGATCTTCCGCCGATAAAATTCTCATAGAAATAATAAAATTTGAACCCATAATTTTACGGATTATGATCAAACCCCTTAAAAACTGAACCAACCTTTCTGCCGGCAATTCCTTGGTTTTTTTATTTGGGGTACAATCCTTAATATGCTTATGATAACATGTAAACAAGTTTTTATTTTCCTTAAGCCGAGGCCATGGGTTGGGTTATGAACTAGAGCCCAAGTCCAACAGTACACACGGAATGTCACGAGCGAACATTTCAAAATCTCTTTGCTTTTAACCGAACAAAAGTTTAACCAACGCCTAACAGAACATTAAGAGAACCTTAACATCTTCAAAAATAGACATGGCAGAGTTATGGAAGAGTCACGACATTTTTATTAAGTGTTTCCTACATGGTATATTTGGGAATAACTTTTTTAAATGATCTTACGCAATCCGAAGTAAGTATGTGAGAGAAATTTTATCTCGACTTACGTAAAAATGTTTTTTAAGTGTTTACCAAATAAGCTCTTAATGATATTAGACAATGTAAATTGAACATTAATATAAGATATCTATTAACAAAATAAAATAAATTTATTCTTCCCTTAAAATCTTGAGTGGAGTGGGAACCCATGGGTAAGACCAGTAGCCTGTTGACGCGTGGCAAATCCAACATGTGGTGGACACTCGACATCATCCGGAATCCTTCTGTTATCTTCTTCGGTTCTTGGTCAAGTTGTAGATTCTATTTTTGTAAACTGTAAATCGATAATTAATAAAAAAAAAATATAATTCGCAGTTCTAATACTTGCACTTCGAGGTGACGACCCCACTTCGATTTGTCCCTGACGCCTGGCCATTCGAGCTCCACCATTACCAGAGCCGAGCTCGAGATTGGATCTGGTGAGCCTCCACTACGCCCTCCTTTACCCTACTTCGAGTCGCTGCCTGCAATGATTCTTTCGCTCTCCTTCTCTTCTCTCCGGTAAGCGAATCACTCAACCTTGCTGCTTAATTCAATTTTGAATATTGTTGCCAGTTTCCTGTGGTTCTGCTTTCCCTGAAAGATTGCTGCTTAGAATTTCTGACTAACCATAGCTCCATTTTTGTGCTTTTATCTTTGCTTCCATTATAGCTACATCTAGTCGGTGAGAATCCAGTGTGGCCCCGGATGATGTGCTAGGTTCTATGCGGAGGTTGATTTAGGATAAGGATTACCAGTGATATTTCGCGCTTATGGATACTTTACTCAAAACGCCTAACAACCTTGAATTTCTGCATCCACTTCACGGTTATTCGGAGAAATTGAGTAATCCTGCCTCCTCTAGGTTGCAAAACCAGGAGCTCAGATTTTTTCCTAAGAAACCGCACATGAAATGGGGTAGTTCTTGTACGAGGGCTAGTAGCAGTGCTCTTTTGGAGCTTGTTCCTGAAGTTAAGAAGGAGACTCTGGATTTTGAACTTCCTCTGTATGACCCGTCGAAGGGTGTCGTGGTGGACCTCGCCGTCGTGGGAGGAGGCCCGGCAGGGCTTGCAGTTGCGCAGCAAGTTTCCGAGGCGGGTCTTTCAGTCTGCGCTATTGATCCAAATCCCGGATTGATTTGGCCCAATAATTATGGTGTTTGGGTGGATGAATTTGAAGCTATGGACTTACTCGATTGCCTTGACACTACTTGGTCTGGTGCCGTTGTTTTCATTGATGAACAAACGAAGAAGGATCTAGGTAGACCTTATGGGAGGGTCAACAGGAAGCAGTTGAAGTCAAAGATGTTGCAGAAATGTATTTCGAACGGCGTTAAGTTTCATCAAGCTAAAGTTATTGAGGTAATTCACGAGGAGTCCAAGTCTGTGTTGATCTGTAATGATGGTGTCACCGTTCAGGCTGCTGTGGTTCTTGATGCAACCGGCTTCTCGAGATGTCTCGTTCAGTACGATAAACCCTATAATCCAGGTTACCAAGTGGCATATGGAATTTTAGCTGAGGTTGAGGAGCACCCTTTTGACGTAGATAAAATGGTCTTTATGGACTGGAGAGATTCACATCTGGATGGTAACGTAGAGCTGAAAGAGAGAAATAGCAGAATACCAACTTTTCTATATGCAATGCCCTTCTCATCCAACAGGATATTTCTTGAAGAAACCTCTTTAGTTGCTCGGCCAGGTTTACAGATGGCTGATATCCAGGAAAGAATGGTTGCTAGATTGAAACATCTGGGCATTAAAGTGAAAAGCATTGAAGAAGATGAACACTGTGTCATTCCCATGGGAGGCCCCCTCCCCGTTCTTCCCCAAAGAGTTGTTGGAATTGGTGGTACTGCCGGGATGGTACATCCTTCAACTGGATATATGGTAGCAAGGACACTAGCCACGGCCCCAATTGTTGCTAACACCATCGTCCAGTGTCTCAGTTCTGATAGAGCCCTTTCCGGAGCCGAACTGTCTGCGCAAGTGTGGAGAGATTTATGGCCAATCCAAAGAAGGAGACAAAGGGAATTCTTCTGTTTTGGCATGGACATCTTACTGAAACTTGATTTACCAGGCACGAGGAGGTTTTTCGATGCATTTTTCGATCTAGAACCTCGTTACTGGCACGGTTTCTTATCATCGAGACTGTTTCTTCCCCAACTCATTTTTTTCGGTCTATCTCTATTCTCTCATGCTTCTAATACGTCCAGGGTAGAGATTATGGCAAAAGGAACTCTTCCTTTGGTTAACATGATCAACAACTTGGTAAATGATAAAGAATAAGATGAATGCCTGCTAATCTGTTGTACGCTATTTGTGTTGGTGCACTTGCACCTGAAGTTTACTGATATTATTGAATGTCAGCACATAAGATAAGTTCTTCTTGCTATTATGCTTAGATCACAGCAAATTCCCATGGGACAGCAAGAAGAAACAGCATTTCTTAAGCTTCCTCTAGGGCGTGCCCATCCTATTTGCAATTGTACATACATTTTACGCCTGTTATGGATGAAAATAGTGTTTGTATCTTTGTTCCTCTGCCTTTTATCCTGTTGAAAAGAGAAAACTTGAGTGAAATCTATGAGGATCATTATCTACTTTTCCTGTTAAATTTGACAACATATTCAATACCGTCCTGATGTTACTGAAACCTTTGTAGGACGCTTGAATATTGATAGATAATCGTAATTCGTAACGTTGTAGCTCAAAACTGATGACCCTTCTGTATCATTGGATTAGTATATTGGTGAATGATCATCCTGCTTAGTAGTCTACGATTTAGTCGATCTTGCTTGACACCTGAAATTCAACGCCTTGCTTCTTAGGGGGAGGGAATCTGCTTATGTGGAAAAACAGAGTGCGTTGACCCAAGTTGGCTACTTATTGGTGAGTAGTCACTTGCTAGAGTTTCTAAGGTGATAGCAGATGCGCCTGCTCAGAAATAGAAGTAAATACACGCAATGATTATGCCCCCTCTTTGTGGTCACGGGTCATAATATCTAAAGTAAAACAAATTCTCAAAAAATATTATATTATTATTATTATTAGAAATACAAAGGTACACGATCGACCACAAACGGACTTTTTTCAAGAAAAACACATCAACTCCAGGCACACGAGTATACAGTAGCGTCATAGAAAACTATGGTTATTGCACTACACATGGACCACCATCCGCAAAATATTCATCAATTCATTCACGCAAATCCCAACCGGGAAAAGCAACGTTGGGCAGAAACTTATGGCAAGCACAAAAAGAGCATGCAGGTGAGGCAGGTAATAATAAGTTTTAACTCTGGGCACGAATAGCGTCTCTAATTTGGAATGCGAGAAGAGGAAATGACCACGAAATTTGGACTCTAAGCATTAAAATTAGGAGGAGGAGTGTGCACGGCCAACCAGGTCTGCAGGAAAGTGAGCACAAGCGCAATAAAAGCACCGGCGAAGCCAAGAAAGGCCCATGGGATGCTGAAATGATCGTGCAGAGCCTGAGCCAGCCATGTCAGCCATATAGTATTGTAACGCGTGTCCAGGTTACGCCTTACTTCCCCGTATCTTTCTGTGTTGGGCATTAAGTCGGAGCTTATAATGTTGAACAGTTCGGCCACTTGTTCGTCGCTCCCAAGTGCGTTGTGCAGAACCCCAGTTTTCCTTAGATCTTTCACATCATCTGGATGGTCGATCAGGGAATTCAAAAACGCTACGTACAAGCTGATCCCGTACCCGTTCACGAAATCTTGGGCACATCTCGTACGCTATCAAGTTCAAGAACGTCGGAAGCATTAAATCGTCCACCGTCAGCTTGGAAAGCAGCAGTCTCCCAAAACCCCTGCAAGTCATTCCCCAGTCGAAGCGGATATCTGTAAGTCTTTAATTACTTCCCTTGGTCACCGAAATCCCTGCTGCTTTAAGCTCCTGTATGTTCCTGTACGTTGGAAACTCTTGAGATCGCCACCCACTTCCTTCCTTGTCTTTACTATTGTCACATTCAGGATCAACCAGGATGAATTGGCGCAGAAGATGCAGCAGATGAGGTGGTTGATCTTGATCTACATCTTTATTCACCCGTCCGCCGAACTTGTAGGGATCGGAGACGGTGGTCATGGGATGCTTTGCCAAAAAATCTGCTATGCAGTTATTCAACTATCTCGGGTGCATTGCTCAACAGCCTGAGCAGTTGGTAGGGAGGTTGGTTCTCCAACAAGAGCAGATCCTGCTGCACTAGCACCAGCTAGTCTATCTTGATCTCTAGTTTTGCCAATGGTCCCTCATTAGCCCCCACTTTTTGGATGAATCCAAGTACAGCACACCCGTCCAGTAGGAATATCCATGCAAGCTCCTCCTCCTTATCGACGAAGCGTTCAATGGCGTCGTCGGTGTACAGCTCCTTCAGTGCCGGAAGGTTGCTTCGAATTTTTTCAAACAGCAACTCAGCACTTTGCTTGGTATCGTCAAGGTACATTGCTGCCCATATGATCTTGTAGTCCTCTCCTCCCTTGAGATTTTCTTGGCTATCTTTATCCCCGCGATTGATAGGCCCGATTGATACCAGCTTGGGGGAGTAGTAACTGGCAAAGTTTGTTCGATTTCGAAGATAAGGTTGAACTTTTTGCATCTTGGGAATGACAGCCTGACGGTTCTCCCTTCCAAGAACTCGCCTTTTCTCTTCCAGTTTGGCTAAGCTACTCTGCAAATTGAATGGCAAATCTGATGGGGTTGTTGCTCTATCGTATGAGTTGCACGGCCCGTCTGATGCAGTCATTTGTTCCAAGTGTTTGAGCGATAACTTTGGTAGATTCTAGGGCTGCTCAGGAACCACAGCCAATTACGCACTCTGAACAATCAACACACGCGCGCGCGCAAAGGTACAGAGGCTCGGACGATGACTGAATTAGATAAAGTAATGAATTAAGGATCAATGGTCAAATCGATAATTCGATGGAAAAAAAAAAAATTTATCACACATCCATGCCATTTTAAAATTTTCTTCTCTCTCTTTATTTTTAATCATATTATTTAATTATAGCAGTCAAATCGAACTCTTGTTTTGGGTGGAAGGGGACTATATTAAAACTGAATATGTACAAGATACAATGGCAACTGGTAAACTAAGTGCTCGAAGTTTTTAGCAGAGCATTAGCTTTGGCAGTATGGTTAGCGAGATTACAAGTGGTAAGAAAAAATTGTTAAGGGGTACAGGAGACATTAGAAAAAATTCTAGTATTCCTGTTAGATCACAATTTCGATACAAAAATGCTAAATAAAATTATCCATTGGGAGCTCTGATGGCGGGGGTTGATGTTGTTCAAAAGCCAACCTCGTAGTGGGGTGTTGAAGAAGGCAGTGTCCACATGCCGAGGTAGGACTTTGAGCCAGCAATTCCTTGCGTAAGGGCAGTCTCGTAGGATGTGCAGAAGGTCTTCATGAGCGAAATGGCAAAGATCACATGAGCTGAGATAGCCATATCCTGTCTAACTCTCACCGCATTCATGAGCAATTTATCTTGAATTGCTAACCATAGGAAGATCCTTACTGGTTGCATGCAAGCTAGTTCCACATCCAGTTCCAACAAGGGTCATAGTCATGCCAGAGAGGTTCATGTTGCGTCTGATATGCAGAGGAAACACTAAAGGACCCGTTGGCAGTAAGATTCTAGTAGTATTTATCAGAGTTTCCTGTACGGTGGGGAGGATGGGTTGCAGCGATTTGAAGAAGGATGTTAGATGGCAGTAAGTGCTGGAATAGGCTCCAATTCCAATCGTCATTCCCAGTAATGAAGTCCTGGATAGGCTTCATGAGATCCGTTTCTGGGACATTGCGTAAGTGAGATATTTGAGGGGACCCATGTCTCCTACCCATGTATCCTGCTAGAACCTTATAGTGGAGCCATCCCCGATATTCCATGCAAAGTGAAGTTCTGTTTCAGGCCAGACTTAAAGACAAACTTCTCCATACATAGGATGCATTTTTTGTCTTAAAGGAATAATTTGTTTCCCGGGACCAATTATACTTGGCTCGCATTACTTTCACCCAGAATGCCGTAGGATTATTTACGAGTTGAAATGTAAGTTTAGCTAGGAAAGCGTAGTTCTGACCTGTCATCTTGTGAAAGTTACAGCCACCTGTGCATTGGGGTTGACATAAGTTGTCCCACTTGATTAGGCTTGTCTTATAAGAAGCTCCACTAGATCCTCAGACAAATCTTCGTATGAGTTTTTCAATTGAGTTGCAACAATCAGTGGTAAGCAAGGTGGTTTGCATTGTGTAATAAGGGATAGCACTGATAACAGATTTGGCAAGGGTAATTCTACCAGCCAAAGACAGAGTGTTTGATTTCCAGGCCACTAGTTTCTGTTGGATTTTTTCAATGAGATAGCTATAAGTATCCTTGGTGACACGCTCATGAGGGAGGGGGACACCTAGGTATTTACCTAGGTGAGTTGTCCTTTGAAATTGGAGAGTGTCACATATAAGGTTAGGCTCTTGTTTCCTCACATTCTTGGAGAAGAAGACTCCAGTTTTGTTCACACTGATCACCTGTCCTGAGGCTGCACAAAAGTCATCCAACAGTTTCCTCACTAAGGCGAGTTGATTATCGGATGTGCCACTGAAGAGGATGAGGTCATCTGCAATTAATAAGTGGGATAGGGGAGACTTTTTTGTCCCAGTTTAATGGCTTCCCAATTCTTCTATTTGACTTCGTTAGAAATAGCCTGGGATAGACGCTCCATGCAGATGACAAAGATATAAGGGGAAAGAGAGTCGCCTTGCCTAATTCCTCTTGATGGAGAAAAGGGTTCCGTGGGCTTTCCATTCCAAAGAACCTGCATGCTGGGTGTGGTGATACAGCTCATCACAAGCCTAATGAAATTACTTGGGAGCCCAGCCTCAATCAAGGTATCTTTGATGAAGTTCCAACTTAACTTATCGAATGCCTTTTCGAGGTCAACTTTGATAGCGAGTCAACCTTTCTTTCCTTGCTTTCTTTTTATAGAATGGATGACTTCTTGGGTAATGAGGATGTTATCAGTGATATTCCTACCCCGAATGAAGCTAGATTGATTTGGTGAAATCAGGTTTGGCATTAAAGTCTTCATCCGGTTGGCTAGGATTTTTGTGATCAGCTTGTAGGCTACCGAGCATTAATTGATTGGGCGAAATTCTTTAATGTTGACCGGATGATCTACCTTGGGTATGAGGGTTATGTGGGTACGATTAAGGCTTGTGTCTAGAGGTTCGCCATTGAAGAGGGATTGCACCATGGATACAAGGGACGGACCTACTACTTCCCATTGACTTTGGGAGAAGAGGGCATGGAGGCCATCTGGACCCGGGGCTTTGAAGGGGTTCATGTCAAATAGGGTCGACCAGTCAAATTGAACTCTTTCCCACTTTTCTTCTCTTTACTTTTTCTTCCTTTTGACTGTCTCGTGTGAAATTTTTTCTTAAGCACTCTTCTGTCAACTCAATAGTAGGCAAGGCTGTCACTCACTCACCCTTGCCTATCTTTCTCTGCCTTTCTTCAAGAAAGTTTCTTCATGGTTACCCAAGAGTTTGCGTGGCCTCTCTCTTTTCTTATTTCTTTCATGAGCAGCACCGGAGAGCTTGGGCACACGAGATGGAGCCGCACGGAAGAGCTAGGGTGCATGAGAGGAAGATTTCACCAATAAGAGGAGAGGGCGTCGAAAAGTCAGTCATGACGAGGGAAGAACTGGTCACGCGAAAAAAAATTAGTAAAGGTGAGGTCCGAGAGTTGAGTGAGGTTTTTTTTTAACTTAGGGATTCACCGAATTACTACCGGGTTCACTTATATTATGACGGGTTGGATGAGTTACTATGAATTAGAGGTTGGGTTGCCGGTTTTCGGCTTGACCCAACCAATTCGATCCAGATTCTCATACCTTAATATATATAATAAAAGATTTGAGAAAAAAAATATATATACACACACACAGTAAAAAAATATCACAAAATACTGTTTACAGGCCGATGTGTCAAGCGAAAACAATGTTTACGAGTTCGAAAACATTATTCACGGAGTCTAGTGGATAAATTAGAGTCACCATTCCTAAATAAAGCATTTAAAATCTGCTCCACATATGGTGTCCCTTCCGTCAGTTGGTCTCTGTGTCTGTTTTTTTATGTCCAGGTAGCAAAAAAAGTATTTATTTTAGTAAAAAAAAATTATATGTTTTCTTCCCTTCTTTCAAATTTTAAAATTTGAATTTGAATTTTAAAATTCATTGTACATGTGTGTAAAGCCTGGAGCTCTGGTCATGACCATTAATTTCTCATCATCAGCTCCCTTCATTTCGGTTCTCCTTCTATTTTCAGTTTCCATTTCTAGCGCCGTTTAGATCCCGTACATGGGAAATGAGTTCAAGCTCCTGCTCAACATGGTATTCTCGAACTGGGACTTGAGACTACTGTTTGCTTCAAGAGGGATGCCGTCATCGCACTTCACCTTGTGTAGGCTTGTCTGGGAAGTAATAAAACCTAGATTTCAAACCTTGGTTTCACAGAATCCGAGGTAAGTATGTGAGAAAGTTTTGTCTCGATTTGCGTGAAATTGCTTTTGAGAATTGATTGGCAAACAAGCTCGACTTCAGTAGCTGTTTGCCATGGCATTGCAGATTCTATGTTTTCGATGTGTCTGGGTTTGGTATGTATGATGCAACTAGTGTTAGGCGACATGCCGAGATGCAAGCTAAGGTAAGACTAAGCTATGACATGATTGATTCGCATCCTATATGCCTGTAGGCATCTGCTATAAATATCATGACACTTTAAATTTCACCCTTTTGAGTTATACTTTTATATTTTTGTTCTATCATGTTGTTCTTGTTGTGCCATGCCCTCTACGTGGGTGACTGTGCTTCTTAGCATATTTTGCAGGTGTTATTTCTCTTTCTCTCTTGCATGTTTTTATTTTTAATTTTACTTGAGGTTTATGGACTGTAAAAAGTTATTCATGTTAATTTATGCCTTGGTTATCCTTCATGGTTTATGTTAAGTTGGTCTTTGCTAGCGGTGATCCTTCGCTTGTGGAGTCTGTAACTGAACCCAAGTGGTCCGTTAATGGTACAGAAACTTGGAACTCTTCATTCGAGGTACGTGAAATTGGTTTGGAAATACGGTTTAGAGATCTCACAGCCTGGTCTAGAACCTTGTAGAGAGATTACATGGCAGATGACAAAGAGGAGAGATGATGTCGAAGTGCACTAGTGGAAGCTTTCTAACACGTAACCATGCCTGATTATTCTTTTTGATTATTCCTTCTCGCCGGGATGCTGTGGAGAGAGATGATTAGTACACTAAGCATTAAAGCACTTTATTTATCACGATTTATAGTTTACCACATATAAGTGGGCACTTGGGTTGGGCATATAGACAACTAAATTATAGTTTACCACATGCTTAGTGACACATCAAGGTTCCTGTTTTGGGTATTTATTAATATCATTGGAATTCAGTTGGTTATTTGGCCAAGTTAAATGAGATGTTGATATTGTGGGGTCCTGATGTGACCCTTGTACTTTAACTGTCTTACCATCAGGGAAAACAGTGTGCAGTGCAACGTGATACATGCGAAAACAGACGTGTTAATCACGGAAACAGCAATAGCATCAGCACGTCAAATTATAACTTCGCTTGCTGGTCCAAGAAGCAGGATTTGCCTGGAAGGTCTCGGGGCAGCCTACCTATCTCCTAGAGAGTATTGGGCTCGGGTCATGTACTTGGAAATAGTGCTTCTGTCGTAAGAAGAGGTAAGATTATATATTTCTTGTGATTCCTGACCCAGTTTCTTGCTTGCTCTGAACTTGTTCTGGGATGGGCTGATGGTTTACTTTGCCTACTGTTCCCAAGGTCACTGGCAAGTGAGGAGTTTTGCGGGCACAAACTTCCTTGCTTCATGTCATATTAATTCTCATAATCTTTTTCATAATCCTACAACTTATGCTAAACATACATGAGTAAAAACGTACCATGGGATGGTCCTTGAAGAAGGCACGGTTGGATGGATGCACAGCTGTGAATCAATAGTGCCAAATATTCCACGTGAATATAAATATAAAACAGATCTCATCTCTCTAGTACTGGAAACTACAATAAAGGACAGAGGACTCGTTAGCAGTTTTATATTTGTCAAGTAAAATAAAATAAATGTTTCATTCTAATAAGGTTAAAAAAATAAGAGTAATGTGTTGCTGCCTCCCCCTAATAAATCTCTTTCAGCATGATTGAGAGAGAATGTGACTTTTACACACGTGGTCGATGAAGTCATTGGGAAAATCACTTGCGCCTTCCAAGAGGGATAATCAAAATTAGACATGACGTCACGGCGTGCGTCACAGACGAGGATGGGATGCTTTGAATCCAGTCCCCAATCCTCCATGCGCTCTTGTATCGAGGGAAGGGTCTAACTCCGCCACGCCACGCCCATCTCAATTCTATAAGTTGGATTCTGGAAACTCTGTTCAAGAAAAGTCCAACACAACAATGGCAAATCTCTTCCTGAAGCAGGCAAAGCAATATGCAGATTCGAGGCCAGGTTATCCTCCCCAGCTATTCCGCTTTATCGCTTCCAAGACACCTTCTCACCAACTCGCTTGGGACGTCGGCACCGGAAGCGGCCAGGCCGCCCAATCTGTGAGTTCCTCCCCTTTTCTCTGCTTCTTTATACTCATCCACTGATTTTGCTCCATTTCCTTAAATAAACATTGATGGAGTAATCTGAATTTTTCCCAAATGGAACGATTTAACCTCTATTGCTTACTCGTATCCTGTATCCGATCCAAATCAATTTCAGTTGGCTGAGATATACAAGAATGTGATAGGCACGGATGCGAGTGAGAAGCAGCTTGAATACGCGGTGAAGCTCCCGAATGTGCGATACGAGCACACACCTTCAACCATGTCAATGGCGGAGCTGGAACAGAAGGTGGCACCGGAGGGAACCGTAGACGTGGTGACCATTGCTCAGGCGCTGCACTGGTTTGACCTCCCGACCTTCTACCGGCAAGTGAAGTGGGTGCTGAAGAGACCAGAGGGGGTGATTGGCGCCTGGTGTTACAACGTGCCCCGAGTGACGGACGCAGTGGATAAAGTGTTCAATGAATACGCAGCAGAACTGAAGCCTTATTGGGATCCGGCACGCGGATTGGTGGACAACAATTACAGGGGCATCGATTTTCCGTTTGAGGCAGTGGATGGAGCGGAAGACACAGGGCCGATTGAGTTTGTGTCGGAGAAGGAGATGGATTTGGATGAATTCTTGACGTACTTAAGATCAGGGTCAGCTTACCAGACGGCGAAGGGGAAGGGAGTGGAGCTTCTGAGGGAGGGTGTTGTTGAAAGATTTAAGAGTGCCTGGATTGAAGATGGGTCTCAGCTGAAGGTTGCCAAGTTTCCAGTTTACCTGAGAATTGGAAAGGTGGGAGACGCCTGAAATTAAGATGCCAAAGCTTCCAATATTCTGGGCACAACTAGGAGTTGTTTGCATTAGGGATAGAAAATAACTTTTAACTTGAAAAGAATTTTGTCTTCCGTTTAATTAAAGAAATAAAATTTGATCTATTTTTGCGGTTTTGTTTTAGCACCTGACTTTTTATTGAAAGTAACTTGATTTAATGTATTTTTAGATATTAAATGTAGTTACTCCTCTAATAAATAATTGAAAATTAATTCCGTTAAATCTAATACTATTAATTTTGACTAAGGATTTGTTTGCATGTCCATACGCTGACGTAAAAAGTTGCCTCATTTTTGTAATTTTTTGGGTTTGGAGGAGACAAAGATTCATCAACTGACCCATTAATGTCAAATTAAATAGAGATTATCAATTAGTTCTTTTTCTATTACACATTATCAATTAGTTCAAACAGAACATATGCTACCAATATTTTTTATATTATAAATATTTAACACGTTCTTTAATAACAACAACAACAATTAAACAGTTGACTTTACGGCTTGGAGTTCAGGTTTTGGGAGGATAACGGAGGTTTTTTTTACTTACACCCTGTGTACAGTAAAAAATTACTTATATGCTATATTGGAAATTTTTTTTCTTAAATACTACGGTTAAATTCGTTCTTCAAATGAATGAGTTTGAAATTGTATTGAATTCGTTTTTCTCAAATTCGTTTAAGTGGGGGAAGAGCCACCCAACTTGCCCCTACCCCTACTTAAAAAAAAATTATTATTATTTTTTAAATTCTTCCTCCAACAAAAAAAAATTGTTCTTATTTTTTAAATTCCTCCTCTAATTCCAAAAAAAAGTTGTTATTATTTTTTAAATCCTTCCAAACTAGCTATTTAGAAAAAAATAAATCCCTACTAATTATTTTAATAAAAAGACGTATATAAAAAATGAAAAAACATTGCATTTATAATTTATACTTTCTCACCTTTTTAAATTAAAAAAGGCAAATGAATAAAGTTCAAGTTGAAAAATCACTTCCTTGCTGATTCAATGTCCTTTTCATCTATCATTAGGTCTTCAACAACCTTATCAGTACTTGAACAAACTTTAAAGTTCCCTTCCTCTACCCTATTTATCTGATAATTGAAGATGACATGATTAGATAATAAATATATAATAATGTTCAATAATTAAAAACAATGATATAAAGAAAATAAATATTCGAAGAAGAGATTTATTGATAAAAGATCATGGCTTAATTTTTTTGTCTCAAAAAAGTAATTGTAAGAATATATTCATTATAGGATTTAAGATTCTTTTTCTTATATTAAAATACTTAAAAAATACTTTTAAATATTTTAAGATAATAATTATCTTAAAATAATTCTTATCTAATCTTGTTTAAAAAATAATAAGAAAACATGTCTTTGCTTAAGCTGGACGCTAAGCTACAGTATTTCCCCAAAGATTCATTCCAATCAGAAACTATACTGTGGCTTTTAATTGGATCATGAAAAAGAATAATGAGATTAGATAAGAATTATCTTAAAATACTTAAAAGTATTTTTTAAGTATTTTAATATAAGAAAAAAAAAGTCTTAAATCATAAAATAAATCTCTTCTTACGATTATCTTTTTGAGGCAAAAAAGTTAAGCTATGATATTTTTATTAATGAATCTCTTATTCAAATATTTTTTTTCTTTATAACATTTTTTTAATTATTGAACATTATTATACATTTATTTTCTAATCATATCATCTTCAATTATCAGATAGAAAGGGTAGAGAAATGGGACATTAAAGTTTGTTCAAGCATTAATAAAGTTGTTGAAGACCTAATGATAGATGAAGATGATATTGAATCAATGAGGAAGTGATTTTTCAACTTGAAATTTATTCATTGGTCTTTTTAATTTAAAAAAAATGAGAGAGTATAAATTATAAATGCAATATTTTTCATTTTTCATTTTTCATATTCATTTTTTTATCAAAATAATTTGTAGGGATTTATTTTTTCTAAATGGTTAGTTTGAAAGAATTTAAAAAATAATAATAACGTTTTTTATTAGAGAAGATATTTAAAAAATAAAATAATTTTTTTTAAAGTGGGAAGGGGGCACACTGGGGAGGTGCCCTTGGGAACAAGTTTAAGTAGATTTTTTCTCTCCTTTGAATTCGTTTTTCGAGTAAACAAATTTAATATAATTTCAAACTCGTTCACATGAAGAATGAGTTTAATTGTTGTGTTTAGAGAAATTTTTTATTTAATATAGCATATAAATAATTTTTTTTTACTGTGTACATAGGGTGTATGTAAAAAGACTGATAACGGAATATCATCCTGATTCTCTAGCATTTTAATGGATTGAAGAGAATTTAAGAGATTAAAAAGGCTGCCACAATAAGATGTCATAAAAAAGGAAATATAAGTTCAAACTTTTAAAAAACGCTGCTGCAATAATAAGATGCTATAAGAAGGGGAATATGTAAGTTCAAATTTTAAAAAAACAATTGTTAAAAGTGATGAAAACCTTTTATTCTGTACGTCTTAAAATAAATTAATCTTAAATTTAAGAGTAAATTTAATGAGTATGGGAAGGCCTGTACTATAGTCTTAGACGGAATAACCAGGTAAAGTGATAAACCTACCAATCATCCCTGGAAGTCGAAGGGGAGAGCCGTAGAATCCAAGAATATAATAAATTCTTAAAATCCCTGTACGAAAAAATTCTTAAAACCCCTAACCTATATATACGAACCGTCTTGTACCCCGCACATTTCCGGCATTGAGAGTGTTATTTCGCGATCCCCAAAATGGACAAGATATTCGAGTCCATAGGTTCGTTCTTTGGTGGCGGCGATCAGATCCCTTGGTGCGACCGCGACGTCATTGCTGTAAGTTTCTGAATCTCATGTTTCTCCCGCTTCCGTTCCCCTTTATTTGCTGATCAATCTCTTGCTCGAATTTCAAATCCCAAGCTTTTTAATGTTTTTCGAAATTCCTCTTCGACACCCAAGTACTCGGGATCTTCAATTCGATCGTTTTATGAATATACATATCAAAGATTTGATATTTATTGCTCGGTCCACTAGCATACTTGTTATCATTATGGCTTTGAACAGGTTCGGCATACCGAATTCAAAGTTTGGGCGGGACCGTTCCTTTAAATTGACTTATTAACTTCGCGTCTTTGTGTGGACTGGGGTCTTGGCGCAGCTCTTCATATTTGAGAGCTACTTGTCTTTCGCGTCAACAAAAAATGTATTTTTTTCTGATGCTAAGAGGGTGGAAAGGAAAACTGAATGTTTGTACTGGTAGTATTTCCTGTTGATATTCTTTGAGTTATCGCAGTGACGCTACTGCGGTTTTGTACCCTTCCATTTGTTAACTTTAGCGGGCTATTATGTTGGTCGTAGCGTATTCGCTCGCGGTATCCTTCTACTATTTTCTTCCATCTTTCAAAAGTATTTTGCATATTTTGAAGGGATGTGAGAGAGAAGTTGCGGATGCTTCAAATGGTGAGTCTGAGGAGCGGAAGAGTGAAAGCATCATGAGGTTGTCGTGGGCGCTTGTTCATTCAAGGCAACCAGAAGATGTGCAACGCGGGATAGCCATGCTTGAAAGTAATATCACAGAATAAATTGAGCACTTCCTATTTCTTTCATCACGTAGATGTTCGTTAAAAATTAAAATGTACTTGGTTTGCCCTGACTTCAAGTATATTCTTTTTTGATAAAAAAAAGTTAGTTGCTCTGTTTTTTATGTTTTTGTCTAATTGCAGGTTCGTTTTAATAATTCTGAGTTTATTTTTCTCAAAATATTAATCACTATTTTGCTTGTTCTTACCTTTTCATTTAATCTCCATAACGCAGCATAATCTGCATTAATTATAAGCATATTTGTTCTTTCCTGCATGGCTGCTGACTACGAATTCTCTGCCTGTTATGCCAAATCAAATCCATGGTAGCTTGGAGCATAAAACTATGCAATGTGATTATTATCAGCTGTTTGATTATTCTGCTTAGTCGAATATAGGGATTGTAATTTTGCCAATGTAGCATGTGCGTGGCATTGAAGCACCCATTGCAGGATT
>QFDD01002798.1:0-18003 GCA_006871305.1 Vachellia collinsii | reverse complement strand
CACCGAGATAACTAAAAGGCCGACTCATGATCTATGCGAAATGGCACGTGCACGTTCGCCACACATGCCATGACATCGATCTTGTTCTTGAAGGACAGAACGGTCTTAGTGCCATGCATACCTTCTGAATGTTTATGAATGTTCCTTAAAAATAAGCAGTCTATCTGCAAAGTGATGTATGATTTTACTTTATTTGTATCCGAGCTTAGCTTGCCGTGTAATTTTAAAAAAGAAATAATGGGTTAGTGTTGTTATTGATTTTTAACCTTTTGAATGTTTATGAATGTTCCTTCTGAATGTTATTGGTTTGTACACACTTTTGTCTTCTTCTTCTTTTTGAATTTGTTGCCCAACTAAAAGAACTCATTCATGTCGAAACATATGCATGCCTATGAAATTACATCCACACCGACCATACTATTAGAACGCAATTATTACAGATTAGATATCAAACAGTAACTTATAAATAATAATCTTCTGAAAATCATAAGCAAATGCGACGATCTAGCCTTCTTCACTAATGAGCAAATGTGGTTCATTGGATACTGTTTGGAAGGGACATGTTAAGAATTATGGTAAGACAGACGATGAGTTGATTGCTCTTCTGGGGAGGAAGGGAATTATATCTCCAGTCGACGAGGGGGGCATGAGAGCTAGAGAGGACTGGTTCAAGTATGGAGGAGGACGCCTTCCTGGAGGGAGATAACTGATGGGTTAATAGATGTATGCGAATTGGCATGTGTATGTTCACCACACATGACATCTATCTGAAATGGTTTTAGTGCCATGCATATCTTTTAAATGTTTATGAATGTTCCTTAAAAATAATCAATCTATCTGCTAAGTGATATATAATTTTTAACAGTGTTAATGGTTTGTACCCCAAAAAAAAAAAAAAAAATCGTTGATGATGCTTTCAGTTGGTTGAATTTAGTTTTAGCCACAGTAATTTCAAATCATGGTTTTTTTTTATTTATACAGTTTTATAAAGATTTGGCCTGTGTTATTGTGATTATAGGAACTAAAAAAAAAATCGTTAAAAAGTACAGAAATTAGATGGGTTATGATTTTAATCTATGTATTTTTAACGGGTTTTAGTTTTTATTTCTATATTTTCAACAAATTTTGATTTTGATTGCTATATTCACCAACGAGCTAAAAGTTAATGTCGTTAAATTCAAACCCAATTCTTATGAAACTTTAGGAACAAAAAATCATAATTTGAAATTATACGGTCTAAAATAAAAAATCAGTCAACCACTCAACCATAAGAACTAATACTTAAATTTACCCTATATTGATTTAAATTTGACTTTAATCTCATATTCAAACCGAAACCATGAAAGACCATATCTAGATATTCAAAGTCTAATTTAAATAATACAAATCCAAGCTTTAAATGATAAAAAAAAAAAAAGCATTCTAAACTTCAAATTGCACAATACAAACTTAAATCTTTTTTAACACTCATCTTTGTCATCTAAAAATAAAATATTTTGAATCTCAAGTTGAAGTAGACTCATTTTACCGTAGAAGCTTACTCAACAACTTCATCCTTGTCACCTAAGATAAATATCTATCAAATTGTGTCATTTTCATATTTCAATAAAATAATAAAAATATATAAACACAACATACTTTGAGTACAAGCCCACTAACAAATAAACATTTTAGTGTGTTGGATACAACTTTATTTAAAAGACTTTTTTTGGAGTTAACAACGAGGCTATGATTGCTTTTGAAAAAAATACTTCAAGGCAAAATTTTTCATAAAAATATTTTAATAACAATATGATATCACAAAATGTTTTAAGATACATTAAGAATAATATTTCATTCATAAAAAAAGAAGAAAAATATTTCAGAGTTCTGAATGAACTTTAACCAAAAAAAAAATCATGTCTAATCCTTTAACTTTATACAAATTTTTCTTGATTTATTAATTTTATAAAATGCCTTTTCACTTTTCTAATATAATGTTGTTAATTAAAAAAGGCACTGATAAATTTTAAATATTGATTAAACATTATTAAATGATTACGTACTAAGTTTAATATTAAAATATAATAATGATTACCAGAAAAAAAAATATCATTTGAGAAGGTATTGAGTTTAGAAAATTGTAAAAAATCGTTTATAAAATTTGTATAAATTTAGAGGATAATCAACACACTTTTGTCTTTTATTTTTTCTACCAAACTAAAAGAACTCATTCATGTCGAAAGATATGTGTGCCCATGAATTTTTTTTTCTTTTTTTTTTGCCTAAGAAATTACATCCACACCAACCATACTAGTAGAACGCAATAATAATCTTCTGATAATCATAAGCAAATGTGACGATCTAGCCTTCTTCACTAATGATCAAATATGGCTTTATTGTAATTTCGGAGAGATGCTAGTGATAATGGTAAATGAGTGTTAGAATAAACAAATTAATGTTATGTAAAGATAGGCCACATGTACGGCTCATTTTATTTATTTATTTATTTTTTTTGCCAGAAAAGATAATTTCGTTGATTGAAAACAGTAGACAAACCAAACAGTTAGAATGTTAACATATAATAACAACAACAATATTAAAAACTAACTACTTCTATGACTAAATCTAACTTCGTCCCGGGTCGACCACTATCCTCCAAGCACCCTCCTTGAGCAATTTGCATAAAGTTGAAGGCGGTCTGAGTGCCCAATCGTTGGGATATGACCTTTCCAATGAAGCTTTGACAACATAGTCAGCTATCAAATTTGCTTCCTTGGGAATCCAAATACATCAATGGTTCCAAATTAGTTTCCTTGATTCTATAATGTTGTCAAGGATTATCTCACATCTCTAATCAATCGGAGAAGGATTGTGATTCACTCAATTCATAAGAACTTGGTTATCTGCCTCAAACTAGAACTCATTAATCTGATTATCATTTACATAATTTATGGCTTCTAATAAAGCAATGCCTTCTGCCATCATAGCAGAATCAGCTTGAACCGTTTTAGCATACCCATCTAGAAGCCACCCATTTGAGTCTCTAACCACAAAGGCAACAGCTGCCTTCCCTTCTGATAA
This sequence comes from Vachellia collinsii, assembly GCA_006871305.1. Lineage (NCBI taxonomy): Eukaryota > Viridiplantae > Streptophyta > Magnoliopsida > Fabales > Fabaceae > Vachellia > Vachellia collinsii. Next base: position 14,940 of record QFDD01002798.1, on the reverse strand, counting down.
ATCAAAGGCACAATCAGAATTTATTTTAATGTCATTGCCTTCAAGTGGGTCCCATTTTGTCTTCACATTCGAGACAGCCTTGCCTCCCGGTGCCATATTTTCACCATTTAGAATCCACCCTCGTGCAGTCCAAAGCTCCTTAATCAAGTCCTCTACCTGTTTAATAAAAAAACATTGGGTTATGCTCCACCCCTTCATATAAAAATGCATGGTACAAGCCGAGAAAAAGAGAAAGGGGGAGAGAAGAGAAGACATGAATTCTAATTCACGTCTTTACACTATTCACTTTTTTTTATATTGTTACTATCACTATTACTCGCATACTATTGCTAACAGAACTGGTTACAACGACAACTCAACGTTAATCGTATTGACACCTAATGACCCCAACACTAACAACACGTAACAATACCCTTCCTAAGGAATATTGTTGTCCACAAGGATAGAAGGAGGAGGGGCCATAGTAGTAGGCACAGTGGAAAAGTGAGGAAACTACCGACGAATTACAACAAGATCTTCCCACATAGCATTTTCTTTGTTAGTATGCTTCCAATGAATCAGAATTTGAGTGATAGGAAGGTTAGCCTGATGAACCAACTTACGACCCAACACAGCCAATGGCTCCATGATAAGCTAGCCATCACCGTTGACCAAGAGAAGAGAAGCAACAACAACACCGAAGCGAGGGGAGTACTTCAGTAAGGAAACATAGACCACAGGGTGGATCCGAGTTCCCGGAGGCAATTTAAGCTCATACGCAACTCGACAAATCTATTTTAACACTTCACAAGGGCCAAAATAGCTATCTGCAAGCTTGTGAAAAGAAGAGTTTGTCAATGGATTTTGCCGGAAAGGCTGCAGCTTCAAGAAGACAAAGTCACCCATAGCAAATTCTCTATCTATCCTATGTTTATTAGCTTGGTGAACCATATGATGTTGAGCCTTAAGCAAATTATCCTTGAGGAGCTGGATGATGGCTTCCCATGAAGAGTAGAGGCGGTCAACGAGCTCATTATTAGAGTCACCAGCCAAGTACTTCAGATGGGCTGAAAGGGAAATGCCATACATAGCTTGGAATGGTGTCATGCCAATTGTTGAATAGTAAGAAGTATTATATCAGAGTTCGACTAAAGGTAACCACTTCACCCACTACTTCGGAAAGTCCCTTATCATGCAACACAAATAACATTCAAGGCGCCTGCTTAACACCTTGGTCTGGCTGTTGGATTCAGGATGATAAGCAGAAGAGTATTGAAGCTTCACCCCATATAGACAAAATAACTCACACCAGAATTTGCCACAAAAAACGGGGTCATGATCAGTGATTATAGATTAAGGAAAACCATGATGCTTAACCATGTTGTCCATGAAGATTTGAGCAACCTCTGCTGCCTTAAAGGGGTGTTTTAAAGCCATGAAGTGTGTTACCTTAGTCAGACGATCAACCACTGCCAAGACGGTGGTCTTAGAGTGCGATTTAGGAAGGCCACAAATGAAATCCATGGAGAGGTTAGTCCACATGTACTCTGGAATCGGAAAAGATTGTAGCAACCCAGGAGAAGCAATATTTTCGGGTTTGAACTTGTGGCAAGTTACACAATTACATACGAACTCTCTCACCTCTCGTTCAAGGCCCCTCCAATAAAATTCCGATGAAAGGCGGTGATAAGTAGGAGTGACCCTTGAATGACCACCCATAGCATCCTCATAAAAATATCGCAATAAATCAAAATGTAACTATGGATTGGCACCGACTACAAGTTTCCCCTTCTACTTTAGGATACCGTTGACCCAAGAATAATGGGTATGAGATAATGGGTCACGTTCTAATTCAGATATAAGCATTTGTAAATGGTTATCATTAACCCAAGATCCTTTCACACGATCAATGAGAGAGGTGGCTATTGTTGAAATAACAAACAAGGTGCCATCTTATTGATGTGAGAGAGCATTGGTGACCACATTTTTATACCCCTTCCTATACTCAATATCGTAAGATAGGCCCCACAGCTTGTTTAGCCACTTCAAGTGATTGGGGGAGACTGATTTCTGTTCAAGCAAGTGCTTTAGTGGTAAATGGTCTATCTTAATGGTGAATGGGTGACCTACCAAATAAGACCTCCATTACTATTCAGCGAACATTACTGCCATGAGTTCTCATTCGTACGCTGACGGTGCTCGTTTCCCCGGACTTAACCCCTTGCTAGCAAAGGCTAATGGGTGTCCCAATTGTGTCAATACAGCTCTAATACCAGATCCTGAAGCATCGGCCTCAATGAAAAACCTCTCACTAAAGTCAGGCAAAGCCTAAACAAGGGGTGTGGTCATGGCATGTTTCAACATGTTGAATGCCAACTCAGCCTCTGGGGACCAGCGAAATGCCTCATTCATCTTCAGGAGGCAGTCAAAGGTTGGCAGATGGTGTCATAGTTCCGAATGAAGCAACAGTAATAGACAATGAGCCCAAGAAGCCATGTAATGCCTTTAGTGATTTAGGAGCTGGCCAAGAGCAAATGGCCTCAATCTTCTTAGGGTCAGCTTCAATGCCATGAACTAAAATGAGATGACCTAGATAATCAACCAGAGATATGGCAAAAATATACTTTCTAGATTTGGCAAATAGTGTATAGTCATGTAAAAGGGATAAGGTTTGATGAAGATGACTGAGATGAGAGTCCCAAATGGGGCTATAGACTAAAATATCATTAAAAAAACTAAGATAAACTTCCTTAAGTAAGCCTTGAAGATCGAATTCATGAGGCCTTGGAAGGTTGCTGGCACGTTTGTGAGGCTAAAGGACATAACTAGAAACTCGTAAAGTCCTTCATGAGTACGGAATGCCATTTTATAGGAGTCAGGAGGGTGTATCCTAATCTGGTGGTACCCCGCACGTAAATCCAATTTCAAAAAAAAGGAAGTACCATGCAACTCATTAAGCAGCTCCTCGATCAAGGGAATTGGAACTTTGTTCTTGATGGTTTCTTCATTTAATCTTCTGTAATCAACATAGAAGCACCAAGATCCATCTTTCTTATGAACCAAGATGACAGGGGCTGAAAATGGGCTTTGGCGCAGACGAACAATCCCTGTTTAGAGCATTTGTCGTATTTGTCGCTCTATCTCATTCTTTTGTATGGGGCCATAATAATATGGGCAACAAATTACTGGCCGATCAGTCTTCAAGGGTATACGATGGTTGAAAGTTTATGGGGGAGGCAAGGACGTAGGCTCCTCGAAGATGTCCAAAAAGGAGTCTAAAAGTGTCGTCAACTGGGATTGCTGTGAGGAAGATAACTTTATAGCTTGATAGACTTGAAACAAGGCATCAATCACTATAGGGCCCACCTAAACATGGAATATATGTTGTGCTAGTGGTAGATCATGAGATCCTAGATGTCCTTCAATCGTTCCATCCATAGGAGAATCCAACCCATTTAATTCATTATAGTAGCCTTGATAATAAAAGCCCATAAAGTGCTTGTCCATATCCAAAATTATTCTCCCCAATTGTTGAAGCCATTGGGCTCCCAAAATAATGTCGAATTGGCCCACATCTAACATAAGAAAATCATCATCAAATGTAGACCCATCCATTGACCATTTAAGGGCCTTACAAGTCTTATCAACTATGATGGTACTTCCACCAGTAACCCCCACATGGAATGTTCAATCTGAATGGATTGGTAAGTGTAGTCGTTTCACTAATGTAGTGTTTACCACATTATGCGAGCTCCCCGTATCAATGCGTCTCCATCACCGAGAATAGCGTTAATTACCACTATGGGTTCATCGATGACTCCCTTGTTCCAAGGTTTCTGCATCATCTAAAAAATCATCTTCATCCATATCCTATACAACAAGCATCATGGCCTGAGATTCTTTACACTTGTGAGAGCTAGTATATTTATCGTTGCACCAATAACAAAGTCCTCACAACGATGATCCTCTGTATCCTTTTTTGACAAGGTAATCAAAGGTTTCTTAACAAAGGAATTGGAAGATGATGATGAACTATTTAGAGTCGATGGTAAATTCTTAAGTGATGGTGATTGGTAACGGGAAGTGGGCGGAAGACCACTTGCTAAAAATGGAGAAGCTCCTGTGGAAAATGAACAGCTAGGAGGAACGGAGGTAAGAGAGGGTCGACGTCATGCTTTTATAGTGCGTTCTTGAATTCGAGCCATCTGCATTAAACTTGGCAAATTGGACGGTTTGAAGGCGTCTACCGCCGACTGCACATCAAGACAAAGCCCTCCCAAGAAACAGTCCATGGCAACCTGTTTCGGATTGTTGACTTCGATCAAAAGGTCATCAAAGGCTTCAATGTACTCATCCATGGAGGTTATCTGCTGAATTGCTTTAGTTGGACCATCGGATTAATGTGCTTTGCATCGAAGAAGTGAACCTCCATGTAAATCAAATAGTTCTCCCAAGAAATGTCATCCTCACATCTTGTCTTCATAACGTTCAAGTGCCATTTGAGAGCTTTGCCTTCTAAGTGGATGCTGATTAATTGGATTCGTTGATCAAGTGGTGTGGCATTAATGACAAAGAATTGTCGACAACGGTATGACCAACCGTGAAAGTCATTTCCATCAAATTTTTGTTCCAACCTCGCACGATTGCCTTCTGCCACTGTTGCATGTGCATTTAGGCGTTTCTCTAGATCAGTGAGTCGGTCCGTCGATCTTGTGTCCGGCGCCATCGCCACTGAAGGCTCTGATACCAATTTGGTACAAGCCGAGAAAAAGAGAAAGGGGGAGAGAAGAGAAGAGAGGAACTCTGTATTTTTCTATTCAACGTTTACATTGTTTACATTGTTCACTTTCTTGTATACTGTTACTATCATTGTTACTCGCATATTGTTGCTAACATAAATGGTTACAACGACAACTCACCGTTAACCCTATTGACACCTAATGACCCCCCAACAATAACAACACATGACCCCAACACTAACGACATGTAACAATGCATTTTTACCCTTCGAGACTTGCCACAGAGTTCCAACAATCACGGCCTTTTGCCACGGAGTTAAACGGGAATCACATAAACAATTAGGTAGCTATCCATTAGGGATCAAAGTCCATCATGTTCTCAAAATTCAAGGACAACACACTACCAACCCAAATAACTTTGACCTAGTAGCAATTAAAAAATAAATGTTTGATATCCTCTACTCCCTTGTGACAGATAAGGCAAATGTCACTGATAATGCCCTTTCGGTTACTCAAATTTTTAAATGTAGGGTGACCATTAAAAAGAAGCCTCCACATGAAATTCGTAATCTTATGAGGCATTTGAAGTTTCCATACTTCTCGCCACATAGCACGATGGTTATTAGTGGAAGATGAAGAAATATTGGCATTTCTATTAAGCACTTGGATCTAATGGGTTAATAGTGTTATTGGTTTGTGCCAAAAAAACAAAGATAGTCATTGATGCTTTCAATTGATTGATTTAGTTTTTGTCACTACAATTTCAAATCATGGTTTTTTTTTATTTCTACAATTTATAAAGATTTGGTCTGAATTATTGTTTTTAAGTATAAGAACTAAAACGAAAATTCGTTAAAAGCTACATAAATTAGAAGGGCTATGATTTTAATCCATGTATTTTTGATGAATTTTGATTTTTGTCTCTATACTTTCAATGAAAGTTTATTTTAATTCTTATACTCACTGACGTTAGCTAAAAATTAATACCGTTAAATTTAAACTCAATTCTCATGAAACTGTGGGAATAAAAAAAAAATCATGATTTGTAATTATAGGGTCTAAGACTGAAAATCAATCAACCATAAGCACTAATGCTTACATTTACCCTATGTCGATTTAAATTTGATATTAATCACATATTCAAATGCAATCCCCGAAAGACTAGATCTAAATTTTCAAAAGTATAATTAAAATAATATGAAACCAAGCTTTAAATGATAAAAAATAAACGTTCTAAACTCCAAATTGCACAATATAAACTTAAATCTTTCTTAACCTTCATCTTCGTCATTTGAAAATAAAATATTAGCTAAAGTATGTGGTTGGTACTATAAGTTTATATCAAATTTTAGTTTGGTCCCTTAAGTTTAAAAAGTGCATTTTTTATCATTTATTCTTAATTAACGTTGTTAGTTTTACTTAACGGAAAATTATGACTCAACAAATTTAAATGGTGATTCTGCTATTAAATACTGATAAAATATTGTAAAATTTTAAAATATAACAATAAGTATAATAACTAATCAATATTTAAGTATATTTTAACATCATTTAATTATAAAATGAATGGTGATTGAATTAGCATTTTTCGTTAATTAAAACTAACGGTGTTAATGTTAAAAAATTAAAAGTGCACCTTTTAAAATTAAGAAATCAAATTAAAATTTAATACAAACTTAAATGATTAAATATATACTTTAACCTTAATCTTAAGTTGAAATATACTCATTTTACCATAGGAGCTTACTCAACAACCTCACCAACTTCATCTTTGTCACCTAAGATAAATAAGATAAATAGCTATAGAATTGTGTCATTCTCATATTTTAATAAAATAATAAAAATATATAAAATAATTTACAAAATATAAGTAAATCCCATATGGTTTACAAAGTCTCTGGCTTATTTAACAAATTCTGAAACGCATTAATTTCCCAGTAGTGGGCTTAGAATTTTTTTGAAGTCTAACGCAACATAGTCTGACTATGAGCCCACTAACAAAAGAAAATATTTTAGGTTATTGAATGTAACTTTATTTAACAAAAATTTTTTGGCTTTAACGATGAGGCTATAATTGCTCTTGAAAAAAAATACTTCAAAGCGAAATTTCTCATAAAAATACTTTAATAACAAAATGATATCATAAAATGTTTTAAGATACATGACGCATGAAGAAAAATAATTCAGAATGTTGAATGGACTTTAACAAAAAAATCATCTTTGATCTTTTAACTTTATACAATTGTTTTATTGATTTATCAATTTTATAAAATGCCTTTTCACTTTTCTAATCTAATATTGTTAATAAAAAACGCTGATGTTAAAATTTTAAATATCCATGAAACATCATGGAAAGACTACGTCTTTAAAATATAGTAATGATTACCAGAAAAAATATCATTTGAGAAGCTATTGAGGTTAGAAAAATGTAAAAAATAGTTTACGTAATTTGCATAAATTTAGAGGATAGCCAACACACTTTTGTCTTCTTCTTGTTTTTTTTTTTTTTTGAATTTTTCTGCCAAACTAAAAGAACCCATTCATGTGGAAAAATATACATGCCAATAAATTATATCCATACCAAGCATACTATTTGAACGCAATTATTACAGATTAGATATCAAACAGTAATTTACATAAATAATAATCTTCTGGTGATCATTGATAATCGTAAACAAATGTGACCATTTAGCCATCTTCACGTGTACGGCTAGTCATGGATATCGAAAATATCCTAAATCCAAGCTGAGAGATACAGCTGGTGATGATAATGAATGAGTGGTAGAGAAAAATCAATTTAGTGTTAGGTAGAGATAGGCCGCTTGTACACAGCCCAAATGGAGAGATGCTGGTGGATAATAAATATGGCTTTACCTAATACTCTCATCCTCAAGTGGATCCCTCTCTGTATTATATAAAGTGAATGAATCATGTGCCCTCATTCACTGTCTCGTGTATATTTCTTATCTATGAGCATTAAGGATTAGGTATCTCAAATAGTAACTTATCATCATTGTCATGGATATCGATGCGTTGGATTCCAGATTAGATGGCGTTAGGTATTACGATCAGTTGCTTAAAACCAACTATGGCGTTTCCATAGCAACTGATATCTTCAATCAGTGTATCACGGATGTGTTTTGGCCTTGGAGGAGTGACGAGTATATAATTAAGGAGTGTTGCAGGAGCTATGCGAAGAAGATGAAGATCTCCGTCGAGGAGTTCGTTCTTCTAGATGGTGGAGGAGTCTCTGTTATACCTGTGACCAGTATAAGTTCAGCACTCAAGGAGGCGCTTGGGCTGTATAAAGAAGCGACAGGGGACGAAGTCACTATCTATCGTTTGTACGAGCGTGGTTCCTTGGATATTGTTTGGAAGGGTCATGTTAAGAATTATGGTAGGACAGACGATGAGTTGATTGCTTTGCTGGAGAGGAAGGGAATTAGATCTCCAGTCGACGAGGGGGGAATGAGAGCTAGAATGGACAGGTACAAATACGCACGCCCTCCTTGAGGGAGGATATGATTAATAGGCCGAGTCATGGATTGTGGGGATCCAGTGACATCTATCTGGCTCGTCAAGGATGTAATGGTCTTAGCGCCATGCATACCTCTTGATGTTTAGAAATGTTCTTTGAAAATAGACCGTCTACCTATTAAGTGATGTAGAATTTTTAGCTTCATTTGTATCAAGGTTAGCTTGCCATGTAATTTTGAAAAAGAACTAATGGTTTAATAGTGTTATTGGTTTGTATTAGAAAAAAAATATCGTTATTGATGCTTTTGGTTGATTGAATTTAGTTTTATTTACTGTATTTTCAAATTATGGTTTTTTTTTATTTCTACAGTTTTATAAATATATGATCTGGACTATTGTCATTAAGTATAGGAACTATTAAAAAATTAGTTAAAAAGTATAGAAATTAGATGGGTTATGATTATAATCAATGTATTTTTAACGGGTTTGATTTTTGTCTTCATATTGACAACAAATTTTGATTTGAGTTCTTACACTCACTAGTGTTAGTTAAAAGTTAATGCCTTTAAATTCAAATCCAATTCTAATGAAATTATAGGAACAAAAAATTTATGATTTGAAATTGTAGGGTCTAAGACCAAAAGTCAATCAAAGGTAATGACTAATACTTATATTTACCCAATATTAATTTGAAACAAGTGTGAGAATCGGAATGACACCCTATGAGAACCTGTCTTTTGTAACCCCAAGTATGAAACTCAGATGGACGATCGAAGCTAGGAGCTTAAGAGAACATATCCCTTACAACCTTAACCAGAAAGACATTACAATGTTGATCACTCCCTTGATACTGTCAAAGTATTCTCACATAGATACAATGATGTAAGCAAAGCTTACACAAGAGAATATAATTCTTAAAAGAACACAGTTCTTATTCATTCAAATCTTCTTCAAAATAAAGTACAAAAATGTTGGTAACATATAGGCTACCATTGAACACTCTAGAATCAAAAACCATAAGCTTTAATTGCTACAATGATGCCTTTATGATAATTAATTGATTGATTGGCAACATTCAAATATAAAAAAAATTAAGAAACTACGTAAACTTAAAGCAAAAGTCAGCTACCTAAAAATAGGAAACAAAAACAAGATCTTGTAGAAGAATCTTTGACTAAATGGCCTTATTCTAAGGAAATAAAAAGGGAAACTTTTTAAAAATGAAGTTACACCAATTTCATGCATCTTTATGCTTTCCCACGTATTCAAGCTTTCATGGCTCGTGAAAGTATGCATATGGGCATGAATATGCATAGTTAAGGTCTGGCTGATATCCTCAGCATAACATCATGTGCCTTTGTTTTAGCTAATTGAAACCCAAATGTTATTTTTTGAGGTATAATGACCAGGTCAGACTCTCCTTGCATTACATGGGCATCATGATTGACATGTATGATGCTACTTTAGCTACCACATAGGATGCCATGTAAGACAATATTTGTACCTCTATCATAATGATATAAGATCAAGAATGGATCGGCTAGAAACAAGTGAGAAAACCAAGACAATGATCATAGGTAGGACCTTAAAAGAACCATCTCTTACAACCTTAGCCATAAAGACACTACTAGGATGATCAGCCATTGATACTGTTAGAGTATTCGTACAAGAATACAAGGATGCAAACAAAATTCACAAGAGAATATAATTCTCAAAACAAATGTCATTCAAATCTGAAAAATCAGTACAAAAACGCAAACTGTATAAAGGCCTCCATAGAACACTCTAGAATGTGAAACCCTAATCCATAAATTCTATAATGATGCTTTTATGATGATTGATTAATTTGATTAGCATCATTCAAGTCTAAAGAAATAAGGAAACTACTTAAACTTGAAGTAAAAGACAATCTTTGATCAAATGACCTTATTTAATACAAACAAAATAGGAAACTATTCAAAAACAAAATTGCATCTGATTTAGTGCAAAAAGATGCCTTCTAGATGCTTCTTGAGTGCTTTTGGACGTCACTTATACTCCTCCTTCAAGGCACATGCTTGTCACATGATATTTTAACTGAATTCTTCAATATGGCCTGCACATAGACCTTGTACATTATCTTAAACATCTTCCATGCTTATATTACACCAATTTCATGAACTTTCCGACTCTCCCATGTGCTCATGATTTCATGGGTTGCAAAATCATGCATATGGGCCTGAACAAGCATGTTTAAGTATTGGTTGACACCATCAACATATATACTAATATCATGGGCCTTTTGTTAAAGCTAATTGAAGCCCAAATGTTATTTCTTGAGTTATGATGAATGGGTCAAACTCTTCTTGCATTACATGGACATTATGGTTGATAAGTTTGAGGCCACATTGACTGCTATGTAAGATGTTTAAGATGCCTTTTGTACCTCTATCACATGGATAAAGAAAAAACCTTTCGACTTACTATCAACTGTAGAGATGATGCCATTGCATATTTGAATCTGCTCATTAGTCATAGATTGCTTCAATCATTCACACTCAACTTTTTCATGTTCCCTAATGCAGTTTAACTCCTGCAAAATGAGGCAGTTCTATGTGCCAATTATTGTCTCTCTGGTAGGTTGAGGCATTGATGGGTAATAACCAAGGTTCTTCCCATTTCTTAGTAGCATTTATTCAATTTGTAATAATCCAACTTCTTCTATTGTCGAATCACTAATATATAAATCTAGTGACGAAATGAGAACCATGAAAGCATATAAATTATAGACTTACAACATTAGGAGCTATAATGATTTGATCATTAAAATGAATTGGATGGTTTTGTAAATTATTATTTAAGTATATTAAGTCTACACTTAAGGACACCATTATCTAAGTATTTAGGCTTCTTATCACATGGACAACCATCATACATCCAACCATAGAGAGTTTCAACCTTTTGTATAATCACTTTGGTCACAACGTCACATTCCTATGACACAACGGCAAGAAAAAAAATCATTACTTCATCTATTATATGTTCACAACCAATGAACTGAACTATATCTAGATTAATGAGTAATGTAACAAAGTATAATGAAAATAGTTGTGAGAACTAAGATAGTGTAGCAACGTTAGGAGAGATTCGCTAGAGTAAGTTCTATTGTTAGTGTCTTAGATTTGACTAAAAACTTTGCTCTCGCTAGGGTCTTGACTAATGCTGCAATACAAAAGGTATGAGGCTACTACCATTAAAAGCATGAACAAATTTTACCTCTCAATCAACATCTTGGGCCATATGTTAGGATTGAATGTGACCTTCGTAGCATTGAAAGCGTTGCTGATATCTCCGTAGGCTTAATAAAAGTGGAGGTATTCGATATTTAATCATTCTATCTTTGTAAAAGTCTAAAATGAAGCATATTGTGGTTAATTACCTGTGTTTTTATTGAACCTCGCAAAACAGATTAAAACAACAATTGGTGGCTCTATGTCCTCTGATTTCATTTTGTACGTCTCCTCAGCATATTCCCCCCCACAAAGATAGGGAAACGCTTTTCTCACTACAAGAGGAAAAAAATAACATCAATTTCCTTACATAAGGAGCTGAAGGTATTCTTCAAAATGTAATGACTTATGTGTTAAAATTCCCCGTCAAATCCGATGTTATCATTATCAAATCAAATAATAAAGATGATGAGCTTGCAGTGTTACTCTTGGTCTGTAATTGTGAAGTTTAGCTTCATGATGACATCATGCTCTCTCCTAATATCTTGTAGTCATCCAAATGATTGTAGGAATGTTGCCCATTATATGACATGACATGCTTGTGATAATAATGTTGTATGACTTGCCTATAACCTCATCACATGAGGATGTTTCATTTACAATATCTGTGATGGGAACAAAGTTGAAAGCTTCGTCGTCAATCTTGATATCTGATTCATCAAAATGTGTGTGTGGGTGGAAGTTGAATCTCCAAGGATGTGCAGTTGCCTTGAACTGATCGTTGCTCTCAACAACTTTAAAGTTCTCAAACTTGTAAACCAAACCTTCTTTTGGTTCATGCATTAAACGATCCAACAGAGCTGACTGATACTTCCACCCTCGGCAACTGAATAATAGATATTTTACATAGAGACAAATAGTTTAAGTTTGCACCTGCAAAGTTTAATTCAGTTTCTCCCTCAAGTATCTTAATATTTAATAAGGCATTATAATGAACAACTACTTTCAAAATTGAAAAGGCATAAACCGAAAAGGAAGGAAGACAACATATTTTCACACCTCTTTGTCAACCAAAATCATTCTGACCTTCCAAACAGGGTAAGGGAACACCTTCCTCCGAACAACCCATTTCCTCAAGACTTTTGAGTGTATCCATCGTGTGTCTTTGCTGTCATCGACATCCTTAAATAAATCCATCCTCATCTTTTAATTAGTGCAATCTGCGTACATATGGATTACAGGAAGATGATGTACATAAACTTATATTGATATGTTAAGATAATTACTTATATGGGTTGTGAGTCTAGACAGAGTTAAATAATGGACAAAAATTGTGTGGAATATTACAACTTCCTAAGTGGTGTTGAGACTAATAATAATTATTCCAAGAATTTTTAAACTTCCAGGACAACTTTTTTTAGAACTGAGAACATGCTTGAATATTCCAACGCTTAGTTTGAGTGGGTGGATGGATGATTTAATCAGAATAAATGCAGATTAATTGTAAATGCTAAATAGTCGAGTATTGATGTGGAGTATTGTGACCAATGATTAATTGGAATACAAGGTTTTTAGTAATGTATATTTGATGATTGATTGATATTTGATTTGACTAAAAAAAATGTATCACCCATCTTCTTCCTCCCTCCCCAACGTAGACGCCTGAGATCTTGAAAAAACAATTCATCAAACCTCTCTTACCTTTTTCTTGATTCCAATTACATCTTATGCCCTTTCCCAAATGCTCGAAAGATCACTCGCCCTGATCGAGTCGATCCTGTTCCAATTCCTTTGGAATCCAAGGCTACGAACGCCATTAAGGTTCAGATCGGGAAGGGAATCGGTAAGAACCCAAAGAAAGTGAAAGCTGAGCAGCATGAAGCTCCACTCTCATAGGTTTCCTTTGAGACGAAGGAAAATGAATTCGTTGACAATACTGTCAACCCAATTGAGGGGGAGACTTGAAAATTTGAGAGAGAAATTGCTGGTCATAACAAGGAGGAAGACACGAACAATGGATTTAACTTATGGAAATAGAGCCTCATAGGGATATGAGCTATCTATACTTTCAGTGTTATTGCCGCAACAATCTTGTTCTAACTAGCTTTTGGCTTTCAGGGAAAATATTTTTCCCGGGCTCTGGATAATACTGGGTGATTCAAACCTAATTGATTTATGATTTTAGTCTTTTGCATATGAAAAGGCACAAAAAAATCCATTCTATTAGGTATTTTAAAAAAAAGGTTAGAACTTGGATGAATGTTGGTGTGGGGGAATTTATGTTAAGACAATAAAGTGGTGAGGAGAAGCAGTGAAGATGAGCTTGGAGAGAATGAAGAGGAGGTCATCCAGTACGGCACTGAAGTAATCATGTTTATCAAAGAGGGCTTAGATGAAATTTTTTTCTCTCTTAAATCTAACTTGGAAAAAAAAAATGGGGGAATTACTATAAAGTTCCATGTAAGAGAATTATTATCAGAAAGGTCCCATTGACAACCCAAGCAGCTACCATTGACAACTCAAGTTACTTGCATTAACAACTTCTTAAGACATGTCTGATATTAATTCTTTTGCATGGGACTTTATAGTAATTCCCCAAAAAAAAAATGAGGTGATGTCACATGGGCATGTCAGATAGGTGAAATGGGGTCAACTAACGTTTGACCATTGAACTTTTAACTTAGGCGTAAATATGCTACGAAATGGATGAATGAACTAAAATTTCCGGCTACTAAATACTTCTCAAAGAAAATTTTCAAGATAAAAATGAAAATTAACCCACAAAAAAAGAAGCATAATTATTATCGATGAAGGTTGAGTCTAACGAAAAAAGCTATTCCTTTATAACGTCAACTAAGATTTATATTTAACATTTGAGAGCGTCTCAAAAATAATTGCTTCAAATAGGAGCGTGTCTGTGTCTATAAACACCATTGTTGAGAAATTCTTCATGGACACTTTGATATATTACTAATTATTCATTAAGTGGATGGATAAACATAATAAATGTTTTTTCAAAGATCCAAAGCCACAAGGACAAGGTTTCAGAAGTCATTTTTTTTTTTATTACAAAAGTCATACATTCATAAATAAATATTAAATACATAAACGTAAAATATCCAGCTACGTAAAATCAATAATCATTGGCAAAAAAAAAAAAGCTCAAATCAATCATTGTGTCGGTTATTTATTTATAAATAAATGTGAGTGCGGTGTCGGTGCTCAAATGCAACTTCGCTTTGACGTGGACGGGGAGCATTCTCCCGTGGGGTGAAAGGGAAAATTATGACAGGGTCTTTGATTATTTAGTTTCATTGCTACTTATTCCTTATTAGTACTTAATATAAACCTCAATTAATTAATTTAAATATATTAAAAAATTAAATAAATTCCTTTAAAGTATTTTAGAGGATATATGTTATGGTTAGTTAAATAATTTATTTACTTTCATTAGTCTTCATATCCATAAATTAATTAATTGAATTTTATATCAATGACAAAGGCCAGTGGCACTTTTTTTTTTTTTGTAAAATAAC
>QFDD01002797.1:0-16229 GCA_006871305.1 Vachellia collinsii | reverse complement strand
GAAGGTTAATGAAACTAAATATATTACTTAAATGTATTTATATCTATCTTTTTTTCTAAACTAATTTGTTTGATTTATAAACTAATTATATATATAAATAAATATTTTTAAATAGTGTGTTTAGTTTTCATAATCTCCATAACAAAATTTAATTGGCTCTTATATTAAGGACTTGAGGTAGTATTAACCTCTTATTTTATATCACATCATTCAGTTAAAAAAGTTCTATATTAACGGTAACAAAAAAAAATGTATTAGATACGTACGCTTTCTTGTATATTGCATAAAATTTAAGAAATAAATTATATTATTTATAACTAAAATGAATTGTGTATGTTTTTATAAATTTATATTTACATGTTCACATTCATGGAGAATAGACAGTTTCTCTTCAAGTGTTGATGGGCTAACAAAGAATGAACTGATTCCTCCTTTATTTGACGCGGTGCCTCAACATGTGAGGAACCTGATTCACAAAGAGATGGTGGGGCCCATGGC
Organism: Vachellia collinsii; assembly: GCA_006871305.1. Taxonomy (NCBI): domain Eukaryota; kingdom Viridiplantae; phylum Streptophyta; class Magnoliopsida; order Fabales; family Fabaceae; genus Vachellia; species Vachellia collinsii. The sequence continues at coordinate 15,731 of QFDD01002797.1, read as the reverse complement.
CTTGTAATGACATGTAAGCTCTTTTATAAATGGAACGTTGTGTGTTTGATTCCACTTATAATCTCAGTTAGCTAGTGTTTACCCATTTTCTTTCGCTAAGCACATATGTATCATTTTATCAAAAGGCAACCCTATTTGAGATTTGTCAAACATTAAATATGGATGCGTCGCTCCATAGAATTCAAACTTTACTTCATCACGTCGTAAAGCCGTCTCCCTCCGCCATACCCAGCTTGAGCATTTACCCTTCTGATTACAAAAGGAAGAAGAAGAGACGGTGAGATTGCAATCTCTTATAGTTTTGGTTTTTTTTTTAAAAAACTTTTGGGCTATATCCCTTTTATGTACAGAAAAGTGTAATGAGAATCATGGGCTGAATTCCTTAAAAACAGATCAAGCCCGTTAGAAATATTGCATAAATTAGTTTGAACCCAAATCCATTTATACTCACATTAGGCTTTTTTGCTCTTAAACATTTTTTCTGCCTTCCATGTTTATTATATACTTGAACGGCCTTTCTAGCCCATGAACATGTTTGTTGAAGTAAAAAAGTGAACCTGACCTACCATCATGCTTGATTACTCGTGTCGGACCAGATCATGCCTGTAAATCGATGAGGTTGGATTTTATATATTCTTCTGTCCCTTTATAAAAAAAAAAAGAAAAAGAAAAATATCAATTCATTCGTGCTTTAGTGATGTTTTGTTGAATAAATATGGTTTATACGTAAATTTTCCATTTACTCGTAGAATAATTTATTTTTATTTAAACATTATTATTTTTAGAGAAAATTTCAATAAAAACTGTTTGAATGACTTAAATTCTCTAATTTGAGTTGTTAAACTTAATAAATCATTAGTTAGGTTATTCAACACAATTAGAGATTTAAAAATTGAATTAAATTACCTACATACCCTTAACCATTAAAAAATAAAAAATAAAAAATAATATGCCATCAAAATCTATCTATTTTGCGTCTTCATCATCTCTCTTTCCCAACCATAGCCATTATAAAATCGGTGATGTGCCTGTGTAGTCCACGATTATGGACCGTTGGATGGGAGTGAAGGTACCATACCCGACAGGATTGACGGTGATCCTCCCCCTTCAGGAGCTCGCCGTTGTGGTTGCTGAACCCGAGCTCCCTCAGCCACAAGCCACAGCGCAAGATAGTGTAGAAGACAATGGCATTGTGGGTCAAGCTCAGAAGAACAAGTGTAAGAGAGAAGAATTATCCGAAGAGCAAGATGAGGAGGAAAGAGGCGCCCCCGGGGGGGGGGGGAGCTATTTGTATACGGAGGGGAATGGAAAGTTTTTTTAATATGATAAATTGCTCACACTTATTTAACAAAAAGAGGAAAAAGATTTAGTTAATTATCAATAATTATTTATACACGCTTAATAAAATCTAAAACACAACAGACTAAAAGACTCTAATACGATGATGGTTCTTAAACGGGGGAAAAGAGAGAATTTGATAATATTAAAGTAGTATCTAGTGATGATGAGGAACATCAGAATGTTGAGCAGAAGCCCAAGCAGGATAACTGAATAAATGAATGGGTTTGTGAATCGAGATTCAAAGATCCCTACTCTTTTTGGTAGTGGACCTAATTGATTGTTGTTCAGATATACTAATGTGTTCAACCCTTTTATGTTTCTTGAGAACTATTTTCAAGACTTGAGAGCTGCTGGTGCTAATGTTCAATTTGTGATAGAGAACTAAAAATAATATTCATAGTATGAGCAAAGGCATATCAGTAATTTCAGGGTGGCTATAGTTGATGAAAGAGAGACGATGAAAAAGGAAAACAATACAAATATTAAAAAAAGCTTCTTTCATATATACAAGGGATGAGAGTGTCGTTTTTTCAAAAATAAAAATAATTTTATTTTTATTTTTAATAACCAAGAGGTATGGAGATAATTTAACTAAATTTTTAAATTTTTAATTATGTTAGATAACTTGATTAATGATTTGTTAAGTTCAACGACTCAAATTAAAATATGAATAATTCAACCATCTTTTATTCAAATTTTTCCTTCATTATATATATATATGAATATTTTGGTCTATTTTATTTAAATTATATTATCTTAATTATAATTGGGTTAACCTTGATTTAATAATGGTTGAACCATTTAATTAGACACCCGATTTTCATAAATTTGTGGTTCTTTGGTGTTATTAATTTTTATTTCAAATTCCTCGTGTCATTTTCTTTTTCACAGGCCCGGGGGGGGGGGTTTCTCTTAGTGTAATTTGCATGAGCAGGCAGAGTCTCAACATCAACATCATAGCTCGTGATCACCGGATTCTCTTTGTCAATATTCTTCCTTTTTTATTTATTTAAAGCATCCAGTATTTTAGGGTAAACCATTTTTTTACATATATCAACGGTCTTAGACTAATCTGGATGCCACCAAGTTATCCACTTAATGGTAAAGTGACTGATGATAGATGTTTTTCTATACTCAAAGGAGAAATCAAACCCTTCTCACTTGGTTAAAGGACTAGGTGAAGAACCATTAAATCATATGTGGTTATCAAAGAGGTAAAGTGATATGGGTAAAGTGGTCAATATCCTTCCTTTTGGAATACTAATTACTCTTCTTCATATTAATATCATTATGCCGTTTTGTCAAGAGAGAAGAAGGGAGGGAGACAAGTACAACAAACAACGACAAAGCTTTATCTCATCAGATGGAGATGGTTGCATAGATCACATAATGCTTTGGAGTTTGCTAAAATAACCAAATTATTTGATAGATTAATTGCGCAAGTTTTTAAACATATGACAAGATCAATTATGCAAGTTTGAAAAATCTAAATTGTCGGTAATAATATTTGGTATTATTAGTGTACCTTCATGTATAAACTTATGCTTCCATCAACACAGTCTTAAAACAGGAAAACCAAATTAAATTTTCTTGTAATGATATTTCTTTCTAACAACAAAGTCTGTACATTCCAAGGCAAAGAGGAGTATTCGGAGTCCACTACATGGGGCCAATGAGTTCCAAGTTAGTGTAACAAATAAAAAAAAAAGGTAAAGTTATAGTCAACAATATATATATATATATATATATATATAAGGGAAACCACCTGAAAGCTTATAAATATTCTTTATGTTATCTAAAGTTAATTAAGCCTTTGACTTTTGAATCATCAACCTGTTTGGATCAAAGAATAAATGGGAATGGAAAGGAATGGAAAAGAAATTTTTTTGACATGATATATTTGATATGCACTGGAATGGAAAATGATTTGATAGGAAAATTTTTATTTGATTGGGTTAAAATGATAGTAATAGATAGAAAAATTGTGTCAAATGACCATATTGGCGTGTAAAATGGTGATAAAATAGGAAAATTGAGTTTTTATTTGTATTTTAAAGGTAATTGTGTCTTTTACATTTTTCATTGGCCAATGGAAATTGGCTTCCCACCATTTATGGTGAGAGATCTTCCCATGGTTGAATAAAAATAGCTTCCCACAGGAAGCTATTTTCCTTGTCTAAGTGACAACAAAACGGCGGAACATAATAGAAAATGAGGATTTTACTTTTCCATGGTAGATTTTCTTTTAACCAAACAAACTCTTAGACAGTGAAGAAATTACTGTAGTGAAGGGAATATTTAAATGCGTTGGACAAATCATACAAGGAATATTTCCTGTCGATATTATGATGGAGAAAAATGGAAATAAAGTAACATATGTTCACACGTTTTCATTTTTTGTCATATAATTTATATATTAGTTAAGGCAACTCAAAATCATATTCCAAAACTTTAACCCTCCGTTCAGATGGGAAGAAAACTTGGAAGGAAATAAAATGTGAAGAGACAACGTAAAGCAAAAAGAAAATATTATCACTCACACACACACACTTATATATATATATAGATATATATATATATTTTGTTGAGAGATCACTCATATATTTGGATGGATGTGAGATGGTATGAAGAATAAATGAGCAAAAATGTGAATGACTAAAACACCCTTGTTCATTTGGTTAAAAATAAGAAAACTCTCATCCATATGTTAAAATATATCATGTTTAAAATTAAAGTGAACATCACAATGACAAAATCATAGGAATATTAACATGATCAAATAATTTAAACTAAAATTATTTGGTAAAGACATATTTTAATGTTATTATATTTTATAATTAAATAATTTAACTTTAGAATGTTATAACATTATATGAATGGATGCCTATAATTTTTAGCTCTTTGAATTCTTTTATTTTTAAATGCCCTAAACTCTATAACCTCTTTAATAAATGTTTTGAAATGAGATTCTCTCAGTTGATGCTATTACATTCTTCTTTAATTACTTATTTTTTAATTCTAGGATGAGAAATTAATGATTAAAAGCCTATAAACAGAGGTTATGTAAAATCTTTGTAAAATATAAGTGAATGAGAAATATGCGATTGTTTTCTGCCCCAATCTCTCTCGTCTTGCTCTTTATTATACTCTCTATCTTTCTTATTTTTTTTTCTCATTTTCATAGAAGAGAAAGGCATTTGTGAATTGTTCAATTGAAAACGTTATTTTTTATGATGATCATAAGTTTAAATGACTTTGTAAATGTTGAATATGTCAAAATAGGAAGATTTGAAATTTGAATCATCAACCATCATAATTAATTACACAGTAAATTATAATTAAAGAAGAGTACAAAAGGGGTTAAAAAGTAGAATAAAATATAAAGATTTCAACCATTTGACTTTAAAACTTAATGTTTTGTAGAGACTAATCATTTCTGCTAGATATAACTATAATGATATATTATTAAATTGTTTATACGTTTATGACAGGAAAAATAAATTGTAACATGAGAAAACAAGCCAGCAACATATCTATATATGAGGGCATTGCATTCCCACCAGCCATGGCATTGGATCGCAACATTACTTTTAAATTTATAATTTGCAGGTCCTTTCAAAAAATAATTTTTTTAAAAAAATTACAGTCCTCTCTAAATTGAGAATAGTAATTAAGAATTTTTAAACACAAGGTACAAATTTAAACACTAAATTGAGGGCCTTTGTGATTTTTTTTTTTTAAAATTTGTGACACACTGACTTAAGAAGGATAACTTACTTTTCATAATCTTACTGAAGTAATTATTTGGTTCTGGCATATGGTAGAATTATTTTAGTAGCTACTTGATGTCATATTACTAAAATCTACAATTTGAACACTTGCTACTCAATTCGGTGTAGTTGTGCAAGAATCTATGATGACATAAATTTTCAAACAAAAAAAGTAAAGGGGCAAAAAATCAACAAGTAACATGCTAGAGACTAAACTATACTGTTTGACTTGTGAACAATACAACTTGCACATTTCAAAATATATATAACAACTAAACAAAATGATCATGTTTCTCTATACTTTATGAATTATTTCAACAGAGTTAATATCAAATGCTTAAATGATAAACGAAATCTTCCTAAAACTACTATAGTAATTGGCTCTCAAGTGAGCTGGAGAACCCTCCCCAACATACACGTCAAAAAACCAACCAGCTTAAATACTTTATCAGACATCCATGAATTTATATCAAGTAAGAGGTGACATAGCCATTCCAGTCATTTATTTGCAATTAAATGGACACTCCAAATAGCACTAACCAAACATGCCATATAATTAATTCGATATTAGAATGACCAAGTTCGACTCTTAATGCTTCGTACCAAAAGTTGCCACTTAGTGAATCCAAAATTACATCAGATACTCCTAATGTGAGCTCTAAGCATCTCATAATCACTTAATATCCATCAATGGCCTCTTTAGAGAGTCGACGTTCCAACAAACTATACTCTGCAATACTTCACTTGACTTCACCAATTGAATCTACGAGGAACTAGTAATAAGTAATAACAAGCTTTGAAACCAATTGATGAGTGCTCAAGTAAGATGAAAACACCCCCCTATGAAACTAGCTATGAAATTGGGAGAATATATGCTTAATCTTATAGAGCATCACTTACTATTAAACGAGAGGTTTTGATGATCATCAACCACCTTTGCCCCCATCAAATTTGTGAAACATTAGTCTTGTGAATGCACGACTAAAGTTTAATCCAGCACCGATAGTTTACACCAAGTGCGTCCTCGAAATTTCAAACACTTGTAACATTATTTTGTCTGCAATATTTGGCACTCACCAAGCATGTGCACACCAGTAGTACTTTGTCATCTATTTGAGACTCTAAAGTATAAATCTCTTTGAAATCTAACAATGTTAAAAGATTCACCTATGTCCATTGACGTCTTCCAAATGAAGAAGCAAGTCTAACAATTTCTTCCAATAAAAAATCAACATAAAAATTCTCGAAAAACAATAGCCAAAAGGTAAAGAATTGAAGATTTGATGCTTCCCTCTGAAACTTGCAGAGTAATATTTCCATAATTTGACCCAAATTTCGGGAACAAATTTAACAGATCCATAAACCACTATCCAAACCATCCCCTTGAAATAAAAATTTAGGGTTAAGATACATCTAGCACCTTGAAGTACTTTCTTATGGTGTTGGTGCTTTAAGTGGGTCAAGCACCCTAACTTATTTTTTATGCCTTAAAATTGGATTCATCAAAAATTATTTTAAGATTCTAAACACATAAAAAAAAAAATACTTCATAGCGCTGGATGGACTCAAAAAATATTCCAGGGTGTTAGATGCATTTCAAAAAATTGGATACATTTCAAAATACTTATACTGGATAAATCTGGAAAGATACTTTAGGGCGTTGTATGCACCTTAATCCAAAAGTTTATTATCTCCAGTTTTTAATATAAGACTCGATTAATTTAAAGAGATTAAGGAAGTTAAATTAATTACTTAATTATATCACATATTATATACTCTCTCTGAATTACTTATGTGTATCATTATATATATATAAGCTTGCAAGTTAGGAAAGTTAGTTTGAAGGAAAAATTATAAATATAAATACTTTAAAATAATTTATTTAATTTCCTCAATATCCCCAAATTAGTCAACATGATCTTATATTAAAGACCGGAGATAATAATTTCTAAGGTCACCCCAAAGTACAAATGGAAAAACTCTGCTAGCGAAGAATTCTTATGAAAGAATGCCCTAAAATTTGTACAAGCACATCCTTTATAAGTTATATGCAGCATGACAATCTGAGAATCAAACATTCAAATTCAACAAAAGTTGCATTCTATAAATACATCAACATAGATGGGAATATATTAGACACAAAAGATGAGCAACGTCTGGCGAAACTCAAAAACTGCCCAACCAGATACTCATTTCAATAAAGAAAAATAGCAGAGACAGATAGAAATATAAAAAGCCATATTAAGTAGTGGATAAATGTGTGTCTCAAACATAGCAGTTAAAATTTGGTATTTTTATGATCAAAGAGAAAGCAATCAGCATATTGTTTTTATGGTTAATATCCATCTATTCAGCCAAAATAAAGGATTTTTTTCAAATAGTAAAAATGTACAAAAACAGGAGGGGAACTTTTTCATTAAGTACATGTGGATTTGTGTGTCTCTATGCATGTAAGAGACAGAAATATAGAAGACAAGCATATTATATTCAAAACTAGAATTCACAATAAAATCAAGAGCAACAATATCCATAGGTGTCACGTCCCTTAAAAACAGAGACTTTATCAAGGACAACCACAATGCGGAAAAGATAAAGCCAGCAAAGAGCAGCAATACAACAGAGAACCAAATAAAACAGACCAGACAAAAAAGTATCCCGATCTCTTTAGTTGCAGTCTGCTGGTTTTCGATAACTTCTTCACTGAACTATGGTACAATACTGGCCATTCTGCTATTGGTGTGACACCATTTGAAGCACTGTATGTTTTCCCACCTCTAACTCATTTCATTTCATGCCAGGAGTCTTCTAATATATAATATTTTTTCTAATTAATGTTCTTGCTTTTTTGGGAAACTAACCAATTAGTTCCTCAAGCAGCAATTCCTTCAAGCACAGTGAAGAATGGAGCAGCAAGCTAATAAGAAGTGAAAGGGAATTTTAGGTTGGGATTTGATTAGAAACTCCTCCCCCCCTCCCCCACAAATTAGCTGCACATTATTTTGGGCCCTACCGTCTACTAAAGTGAGTTTGGAAGGTTGCTTACGAGTTGAAACCTTTGAAAAATTTGCATATTTGTCCAGTTCGCCACGTATCATTTCTTGAAAAGTATATTGGCACCGCTGCCGTAAGTAATAAGTACCTCCTTGCCATTGGTCATTTTGTGATAGAACTTAGAAGAGATTTAGAGAAGGAAGCTTGAGCGCCTGTATGCAGAAGCATTCCATACTTGAAGTTGTCACTCCGGAAGATCTTTCTACCATGCAACAGCAATGACCATATTTTTATACTGTTCCTTCTTCTATTCCTTCACCCATTCCTTGTGGACAAGGATATTTTGGTTTTGTTTCTTTCATGGGTGGGGCGGAGGGGTATATGTTGTGTCAGATGTTGAGTGTAGAAAGGAATGAAGGACTAATTAATAAACTGAGTGTAAGTCAGTTAGTAGTCGCGAGTGTAGTGACCAAAGGGAATATTATACAGAATGTACCCTTGATTATGAAGATGTGAATGCGAATCTTCTTTCATTTTACTTCATCTAACAAGTAGCCAGACTCTTTTCTAAAAAGCACAATGAATTCTGTCCACCTTAAAGTTGCCAGCTACCGACAGCTGATAGAGTCAAACCGCTCCATGGAAAAGAACATTAGTAGAGAGAAGGTGCTTTTGGATTGAAGGAAAGGGATTCACAAATATAGTTAGAGAATTAGTTGACCTACAAATATATTTCCTCAATAGTCAATATAATGCACAAAGAATTCACAGAAGGTACTAAATGAAACTCATTTGCAAATAAAGTATTAAATAAATTACCAATGGGAGTTAGAGCTAATCTCTTATAATGTGGTGAATCAAGATTCGAATCCCCATTAGAAGAAGAGATCCCACATTTAATGCCTAATAGTACTTTGAATAGGATTGCTTCAACTAGGAGGATACTTGTTATAGGACAACTTCTTACTTCATAGTCCGATAATTATTCTCATTCACAGCAGAGTAAATATATAAAGTACAGAAGTTGTAGGCTATCGCTAAAGATCCGCCATTTGAATTTCAAAACATCAAATCCCATAATTCTAGTCTTCCGAATATGATCCTAATAATCAGGAACAACAACAACAATAATATTATTATTATTGTTTTTATTATTATTTACATATTCATCATACTCCTCCTTAAGTTGGATCATAGATATTAATCATGTCTAACTTGCTTACTAATCCCTCAAAAACATCTTCGAGGAGACCTTTTGTGAGGATATCTGCAATTTGTAGCTTGGTAAGTACATAGGATAGACAGATGATCCTTCAACTTTTTCCCTTATAAAGTGTCGATCCACTTCAACATGTTTGGTTCTATTGTGTTGCACTGGATTTGAGGCCATATTGACGGCTGCCTTATTGTCACAATAAAGTTTTAATGGTGAGGCACTCTGCATTTGAGTTTCTTCAATAACCCTCTTCAGCCACAATCCTTCCATAATACCTTGAGCAAGGGATCTTAGTTCTGATTCAGCAGTAGTTTTAGCCACAACTCTTTGCTTTTGAATTTGCCAAGTAACAAGTTCCCCCACACAAACGTACAATAACCTGATGTAGATCTACTGTCCTCTTGGGAATCTGCCCAATCAGCATCTGTATAGATTTCAACAATTCTAAGATCATTCTTTTTGAAGAAGAGACCTCGTCTAGGTATCACTTTTAGATACTTGAAAATTTTGCATACTGCATCCATGTGTTTCTTCTTTGGAGAGTGCATTTGCTGGTTAGCCACACTCATTGCATAGCCAATATTAGGTCGAGTATGTGACATATATATAAGTTTTCTTACTAGTCTTTGGTAGCGCCCTTTATCAATTTGTTCTTCATCCTTCTCCAGCCTTTTTTTTTTTGCAGCCTCCTGCTCTGTCTTAGCTGGTTTTGTAATTTTCTTGACCTTTATTGTGGGACCAATAGAGACTTTCTAGGTTTACAACCAAGCATGCCTATCTCTTTAAGAAGATTGAGAATATACTTGCGCTAAGATATATAAATTCCTTCCTTAGACCTTGCTACTTTCATACCTAGGAAATATTTTAATTTCCCTAAATCTTTGACTTCAAATTCCTTGTTTAAGGCTGTCTTAATCCGATCCATTTCTTTAACATCACTACCAATAAGAATAATGTCGTCCACATATACAATGAGGATGGTTATTGATATTCCATTCTTCAACACATACATGGTGTGGTCGGATAGACTCTGTTTGTACCCCTCTGCTTTTAGAACATTGGAGAATCTGTCAAACTAAGCTCTAGGTGATTGCTTCAAACCATATATTGACTTCTTCAATTTACACACATGGTGATTCCTTCCTTTTTCAAAACCAGGCGTGAGTGCCACATACCCTTCCTCTTGTAGGTCCCCATTTAAGAAGGTATTTTTAATATCAAGTTGCTGAAGAGGCCAATCTAGATTTGCTGCAATTGATAGAAGAACCCTAATCGTATTTAATTTTGCCACGGGAGCAAAGTCTCATTATAATCTATCCCATATTTTTGAGTAAACCCCTTGGCAACCAGTCATGCTTTATATTTATTTAGGGTACCGTTTGCATTGTACTTTGGAGTGAACACCCACTTGCACCCTATAGGTTTCTTTCCTTTTGGGAGATCAGTAATTTTCCATGTGTTGTTCTTCTCCAAAGCCCTTATTTCTTCTAACATAGCTTGCTTCCACTCAGGGACTTCAAAGGCTTCATATACATTACTGGGAACTTTGATGTCTTCCAGATTAGTGACAAAGGTATAATGACTTTGAGATAGATTGGCATAAGATACATACTTTTGAATCGGATGCTGTGTGCAAGATCTAGCCTTCTCTCTCAAGGCTATTGGAAGCTTCACATGCTCCATCTCCTCTACTTGAGACCTTTTTTCACGTTTTCTTCCTTCTCTTGGATTTGCCACCGGTTTAGAGAGAGGCACCACCTTCGATATGGTGTGTTCAACTATCAATCTTTGTCTCCGTGAGGACACTTTGTTGTCCTTATATCGCTTCTTACAAGTCTTGTCTCCCCCTTGGTTGGACAATGGTGGTTTAGAAATTGAAGTAGGTATAGGGTTAAGATCAAGGTCATGCTCAAGTGGTAATATAGGTTCAGGGATACACTCAACAGCACCTGGAAATTCATCACACCAACGCTCCCCCTAAATTGAAGGTGTGGTGTAGAGCAGAATATGTTCATGGAAGCTAACATCCCGGCTCACGAATAGGCGTTTAGAGACAGGATCAAAGCACTGATAGCCTTTTTGTGTACCAGAGTATCTGAGGAAAACACACTTAAGGGCACAAGGATCAAAGTTGGAGGAAGGTTGGTGATTATGAACAAAGACAGTGCAACCGAAGACACATAGGAGTAACGAGTGGTCAAGGTGATGAACGGGAAGTGGTTCCTTGAGTTTGTCATGGGGTGAGACAAAAGAAAGGACACAATTGGGAATGCAGTTAATCAAGTAAGAAGCAGTGAGGATAGGGTCACCCCAAAAAAGTGGGGAACATTACACTTATATAGTAGGGCATGAGCAAGTTCAAGAAGATGCCGATTTTTTCGTTCAATGACACCATTTTGTTGAGGATTGTAGGGCCAACTACTATTATGAACAATCCCTTGGGATTTGAGAAACCTGTTGAGGGTATAATTAAAATATTCGGTGCCATTATCAGTGTAGAGGACTTGGATTGTAGTGTTGAATTGATTTTTTATGTAATTAACAAGCTCTACAATAATAGCGACGACATCGGATTTTTCCTTTAACAAATACACCTAGCACATCCGTGTGTGATCATCAATAAATGTGACAAATATTTTGAGCGTGTTCGGTTAGAAATATTGGATGGTCCCCAAACATCACTATGAACAATTGAGAAAGGATGAGTAGCTTTGTAGGTATATGGAGAGAAATGGATTCGATGGTGTTTGGCCATCTGACAAACATCACAAGTAAGGTCAACAGTTTTATTTGGAAAAAGGTGTGGAAACAAAAATTTTAGATAAGAAAAGCTAGGATGGCCCAATCTTTTGCCATAACAAGATGTTACTATTGTTTTGAGAAGAAACAACAGCATTGAAACGGGAACATAGGGCGCTCACAGTAGACACATCAAGATAGTAGGGCCTATCATATTCATTAGAGGTGCCAATCGTCTTCCCCGATGAGAGATCTTGAAATACACAATGGGAGGAGAAAAAATGAGCCAAGCAATGTGCATGCTTAGTCAGTTTGCTAATAGATAGAAGATTACATGCCAGACGAGGAACATGCAAAATAGAATCTAGATGCAAATGGCCAAGAATAGCATCACACGAGCAGATTCGATGATGCGTTTGTTGCGTGCCGCATCAATAGGAAAGGTCCAAACCTCATCAGTCAATAAGTCAAGTTCGTGCCACAACGCCATGAGCTCTAACCAGTATTCGATGATGCAGCGCGAACCTTGGGCTAATTTCCAAATCTGACGTTGAAGATCAAAGAGGCGAGAATGGTTAGCCCCATCAGAATAGGAGTCCCGTACATCTTCCCAAATCTCGGTAGCAGTGGGGAGATACATAAAACTCTATTTAAGCTGAGGAGACATTGTGTTGATGAGCCAGGAGCAGATGAGGGAATTGTTCATCTACCATGAAGCCATGGTTGAAGTAGACGAATAGGATGGTGGCGTTACCTACCCTATCAAGTATCCAAGTTTGCCGCAACCACCAATGGCAATGAGAACAGCTTGCACCCAATCAAGGTAATTATGCATGGTGAGTTTCTTAGACACGATGGAGACAAGGGAGCCATCTAAGCTAGAGATCAACCTGGAGGGCCTCCATCAGCTACGAGATCATTGGTTGAGGACCCATCATGAGAAGACCCCATAGGAGGCGAGGCTTCTTGAGGGTGAACGTCGCTACTAGTTGGCTCAGATGAAGACGGAGAACGTGGTTCAGGAGTGCTGTGCTCTGACACCATATAGGACAAGTTTTGACTTCATATTTCGATAATTATTCTCATTCATAGCAGAGTAAATATATAGAGTACAAGAGCTGTAGGCTATCGCTAAAGATCCGCCATTTGAATTTCAAAACATCAAATCCCATAATTCTAGTCTTCCGAATCTGATCCTAATAATTAGGGGTAATAATAATAATAATAATAATTGTTTTTATTATTATTATTTACATATTTATCACACTTGTACTTAGCAAGAAAATATTAAATAAAATAAAAATATAATAGGGATCAAGAACATGCAGTTGTTATGGAAAGAAACATATGGCATATGAAATTAGAAATTTAATATTTAAATAAAAGATTAAGAAGATTTCTACCACTTAGTAAATGGCCAAAAACTTCACAGAATCCTAATCATTGTGTACCACCCACTACTGCAAATGTCACAATCTCAGATTTGAAAAGTAAAGGCAGGAGGGAGAGTTATCATTATCAAAGTTCCTCATCAAATATGTAACTTTAATTTAAAAACAAAGAAGACGCTGCTTACCAAAGATAAGAGAACAACATTAAAAATAAGTTGGAGCATCAAGCATGTAATGCAATGGCAAGTTGCAGCAAGGCTTGCAAGACAGCCAACCTAGTTAAAGCCACTTTCCATTTTCTTTTGCTTCAATTCCAAAGCTATACGTTCATTTTCAAGCCTCATCCTCTCATTTTCCATCCTCATTTTTTCCAAATCTCGATCTTTTTTCTTACAGAACCTCTGCCACTTGAATCTTTGTTTCTCTAGTTCCAAAGTCTCAACCTGAAGTTGTAGCTTCTGTTCTTCTAATTGAATTGATCGAGATTCAATCGATTGCTTTGGTAACCAAGTTGCTTTCTTGCTTTCAAGTAAAACGTGATTCACATCAGATTGGACCATCACTCCATGTGGATAAGAACTTTTATTATAGCCCTGAGAATTGGAGGGATTCCCAAACATAAGATCTTGGCTCTGTTTCAATTTCTTCATAGATGCCCCAAATGTCCCATCTGTTCCTTGGTTACCTCCATGATAAGCATAATCCTCATCAAAGTCAACATGATCATCATCTTCCAAATCCAGATCATCTTCATCGTTATCATCATGGTGGGAGTTTCTGGCATCATCATTATCTTGGTCATCTCTATTTCTAAGAGCTATTTGCAACGAGCATCGCAATGCCGGATCATGGGGTAAAGCCAGTCTATTACAATTATGATATGAACACATCTCTTCATAGAAGAGTTGTTTTGAGCTTAATATTTTTCGAACATCATCCTTTTCTCTCTCGGAAAGAAAATTTATGTCATCCAAAAGTGCAGGGTTCTCAACAACCTGACAAGAAGTTCCCCGCCCAAGCACGTCGTTAAGCTTTTTATACCTCTTATTAAGGTCATTAAATTTATCCTCACACTGCTGAGGAGAAACATGACAACCTCTTTCAGCCATGACCTTGGAGATACATTTCCACTTGCCCTTTTTCTGTAGGACTGCAAATTTTCTTCTTCCTCCACCACCAAAATCAGCAGAAACATCCTCACTCAAATATGAAACAGCTGTGATAAGCAGCTTCACCATCTTATCGGTCCACTTAACACGATGCCAAGGCGAGCCCTTTTTCCCTCTACCATCTTCAGTAAAGTTTGGCTCATCCTCCTCACTTGCTGAGCTTTTACTTCTATCTCCCTTGTTCAAGTCTGTCACTGAAATTGTTTGATCACAATTCTGTAACGTTCCCATTGAAAGTAGAAAACCTTCATGAATCGGCAAATTCCTTTGGGGTGGATGAGTTTGATGGTGATGAATGGATTGGGGATGTTGTGATTGAAGAGAAAATGTAGGAATATCAAAACCCCCAAAAGAAGAAGCCCCTGCCGGAACTATACCTCCTTGTGACATATTTCCTTCCATTGGTTCTGTGTAACGATGATCCAGATCACAATAGAGCCATTAGACCTGAAATTCTATTTTACATATACATTTCAAATCCTCCTCATCGAATAGTAGTTTTTCAGTCCCATGTAATCTGTTATTCAGTCTCTAGATCTTCAGTGAAAGGCAGCCTAAAAGTATATCTCGAACCTTCTCTCAAGTGTCATCTGTTATATCCCACACCAATATTCTCAAGGCACAACAAAATTCACAAGCCAAGACACGAACCCAATTCGAAAAACCCCAGAAGGAAAACAGAAAGAAAATTCGCTAAAAAGTTCATAAAAATGAAACTTCTTCAGAGTACATCAACATTCAATAGGATGAGCAAGTAATAAGCCACTTATCTGCAGGAAAATCCGCCAAGAATCACAGACCCAAAAGCTGCGATTAAGCTGAGAACCCAAAGGTAAAAGGTCACGAGAAAGGTCTGATTCCAGCAAAGAAGGAGAACTGAAATGACAGAAGAAACGTACGAAACCAAAGAAAAGCCTTTGTGGGGAAGAAAATTATGGAAATACGTTAGACGGCAGCACAGGAAGAGACTCACCAAGTTCAATGTATGAGAAGATCCGGTGGGATCCACCTACCTAAACAATCAATATTTGATGTCCCATTCAAGAACTGCCGAATTAATCAAAATAAAAAATTATAAAAATAACAATGGGATTGGGTTAACAGAACGATTAGT
>QFDD01002796.1:0-15565 GCA_006871305.1 Vachellia collinsii | reverse complement strand
GATCACTTTTACTATGTACACGAGCTCCTTTCAATTTTGTCAGATTTGTTCAGGATTCATCTTTTCTGTGTGACCCATGCCATCTGCCAGGACACTAAAAGGAACCATAAATCATGCACAAGTATAATACCTCCACAGCTGATCTATTGCCCAACGTTGCTATATGTACATCACATGTAGATTCAATCACACACTAAGATGCTTTCCCTGAATTTCAACCTCGGTGCTCAATTCGAGAAGGGAAGCTGCTGGTTCTCTGGAAAAGATTAAGTTCCCCCCTTGATCTCTGACACTATAACCCAGAACATGAGGATCCATCAGAAATCCGCATGCTGCAGTCTCCGAGTGCATTGAAACACCAAAATAGACTAAGTGGTCTGAGATGCTATTCCCACTCACTGACCTGCATGACCAAATGAATTTCTATAATGAGTTCAATTTAAACTATCCTCTCTAGTGCTCTGTCAAGGCCACATCAATCTATGCAAAATGGCTGGAAGCTCCCTCACCAGTTGATCATACACCGCCACAACAACAACAACAACAACAAAGCCTTGTCCCACTATCACATATACAAATAGAAGCAAAATTTTACAGATTCTATGATTTCAATGACATAATGACAAAAATAATGACTTACATGCTACAAGACGGGTCTTCACCAGAACTATCACAAATTTTCTCAGCTTTATAGATAAGACTTCCAAATCTCATGCTATAGAGCCATACCTGCAGCACACAATAATTCCCCACTTTTATGAACTGGCAAATAAATTATAAAGATAAGTGCCGCATCTTAGTCAACTTCCACTTTAAGCGAAGAAAATAGATCATAATCAAAGCAGCATAGCGAAAATTAGAAAATTTTATGTTTTACAAGGAGCTGAAAAGCATGTTGAGGAGGCTTATGAAATATCTATCAAGGATTTTAAAAAGCAAAACCTCTCCCACTGCTGGACAGTGGACGTGCACAGCATATTTGACGAGTCAAACCTAAAATAGGTATGAAAGTACACTGTCATAACAAATTAGCACACAGGCGATATTTCTGATTTTACATGATCTATGACATTTTAGTGTGCAAGAGTGAGCTCCCTTGATAGCCAATAGTTAAGCATGTGGACACCCATGGAGATTTTTGAGGATATAGCAAGAGCTATCATTAACACTAAAAGATATACTGCATGTAACACAGTCATTCATGATATTTGATATTTCCACAGACAATGTTAAGTTACTTTAACTCGAGGATAATATTACAGGTTTAATAAGCACATTCTGTGACTTCAATCATCAATATGGCATACCTCTCTTGGGAAGTGGTGGTACGTCTTTTGCGGGAAATAAGAATAATATGGAGGCAAATGAGGAACAATATCATGCTCATTTGTGACTCGGATTGTCTTTGGCACAAGTTGGCTATAGTAAGATGCAAATGCAGCATTGCCAACACGGGGTTGTCCAAATGTCATAACCTGAACATCCTGGGCATTTTCATTTACCTGTAAACATGCAGAAGAAAACATTTACGCCATTTCATCTTTAAAAAACAGGACAATCATAAAGTGGAAACATAAAATCATGGTCCAGGAAATACACTACAATTAAAGAACTTAGCCTGAACACTATTCCATTACTACTTCTGAAGTAAAATTACATTTATTAAAAGTTGAATTCTATGCTTGACAGTAAAATCCAGTCACAAACACAAGTCAAAAGTTCCACCACAGAAAATCCCACTTTTCAACAAGTTCAACAACTGTTACACAAGAAATTGGATGCGACCTGAAAGCAAAACACAGACTAACTATGCAAAGGAATTAGAGAGAACTTGAAGCCATAAAACCATCATTCCTTGATTCCTAGTCAAATAAAAAAAATATTCTAAATCACAATTACCATTAAATCAAGTCCACAAAACGCCGCCATTGCCCCACCCATTGAATGCCCTGTCACAATGATTTGAATATCTCCATAAAATTTCTTTGCTCTTCTAACAGCATCTAAAATTGCAGGACGCAAAGTTGTATTATGGTATGCATAAAAAAATCCATAGTGTACCTGAAGCAAATGATAATCATACATAAAAAATGGCAGTCTATCCCTTGATAAATAAATTGAATTCAAACTTTAACAAAACACACCATTGCATCCGGCATGCCTGGATAGTTTATATCAAGCTGCTTCCAAAATAAGTCTTCAATCCAGTTCCGAATGCTGTTTACAAGCAGCATATGTACAAATGAGCTCAATCTAAGAAGTTTCTATATAAAAGTTTTAATGGATAAAACTTTCATCAAGAAAAAGGTACTCTCTCTGACACTCAAAGGTCAATATATGAGAACATATGATCTCTTTGCTGCACAATAATGAGTTTCATAACCGATAGTATGTGAACAGTAATAAATTGCAATAAGAGGTTATAAACTTAAGTCTATAAAGTAGCCTATGCATACATGCATGTAATAACTTAACTGCTCATTCACAAATTCCAGATCATGAGCAAATACAGGCAAGAAATACTACACATAAAGTGGCAAGCAAGTCACATTGTTTCTTTGCATTGAACTCTACTGGAGAGTGACATCCATAATATATAAAATGATTTCAAACAATAAACCCATGATTTTACTTTGGAGTTTATCCAAAGATCTCAACCCAGAAAGCTGTTAAAAAAGAAGAAAAAGGGGGAAAAAGAATTTTAGGCTAAGGAGAAAACATACCTGCGTTCCTGAGTTCCTCTGAATGCAATGATTATGGCATTAGGATCCTTTGCCACACCAACAAACCCCTACAGCAAGTAAAATACACAAGATAACATGTATCGTTAGAATATAACAAAACAATTGAAGAGCATATATGAACTCTATGATTAATAGAGAGCAGTAACTTTTCTGACTTTCTGCGATGAGTATGTACCTGTAAGCAATGCTCAACATCAACAACCAACTCTATGATTTCAAATCCCTGTTCAATTTAAAGACCTTCAGACAAACAAACGTACTGCCAAACTAACATATTACAAAGATTAAAGTGATTCAAAGCTCATTCAGGCACTTATACCAACATATCACACAATATTTACATTCTCAGCACCTTAGTTAAACCATTACATCGGGAGCAAGTCCAACTAAAAAGTTCTGTCAAATCTGACACGTATACCTGCAAGGACAAAACCCTTCAATCCTCAAATACAAGTAATACAAAATTCCTAAAATTTTTTCTACAACGCAGAAGTGTAACCCCCTCATGTAAAACAATATTAGGTACAAGGAAAATTCAAATTAAGCTAGACTGACACACTTCGATAGCCATGAATTGGTTTCTTTTCACCCCTAATCTAATCAATACTTCCATCAATCAGGAGCAGCATGTGAGATGATATTGTCCCTTAGATATTAGATCATTTAATTGTACAACAGCGAGACTACAGACATAGATTTCCTTTTTTCCCCTTAAAACAGGAGGTCCTTACCCTGACTTCAACCTAAGGCCTGTATGTAAACCACCGGCCAAACCAACTGCTAGAGCTCAACTAGGCCCGGCATCAAGAATCAAGCAACATATAATGATGCACAAGACAAGGTTTATAATCTAAATAGCCCGTAGTAAATGTGAAACATTCACAAGGAACTGACCGCAGAAGCATATTCCACTAATATAGTGCCTAGTGTGTGGTTGTAGAAGGCATGATGACTTTTCCGCTTAGCCTTGAGTTCTGAAAATGAAAACCAAAGTAATATTAGAACACAAATACAAGTTTCTCACATTAGTACAATTATCTTGCGGTGTCCATGTCCCAAAAAGCACAAAGGCATATCTCTATATCTCCTCTGATCTTACCAAAACAAAGCAGAACAGCTTCTAAGAGGCCTGACCAACTTCCTTACTATAATTAGCATAAGAAATTAGGTAGTTCAATCTCCTAGAAACTTAGAAGAAAAAAGTATCTTATCTCCAGATCCACAGAAAAGAAATAGGTCCATGATGTGAGGAAAAACACCCCAAAACTTAGGCTATCTACAAATATGAATAAAATAAATATTTACACAGCACAATCAGTAACAGTAACCAGAAACAATATAGTATGATTCAGAAAAATGGCAATAATCAACTGAAGCAAGAAAGACTTAATAATGGAAGAATTGATAAATGACACAGACGGAGATAGAGAGTTATGTATGGGAGAAATGTCGAAAGTTCCACTCTTACCTCTCCCATTCGAGAGGGCAAGCAGACATAAACAGGCAATCAGTAATAACCATGAAGTCCTCCCCATACTCTGCAAAATCAGGATAAATGCGAGATAAGTTCAATTAACACGGTCAGTTCTATTTCAAAACACCAAGAATCAAAATCAAAATATATAATATCGGCAAACATATACATTAAATTGGTACGTAAAACCGACTCGCCTTCGGTAATTGAACGCCGACGACTTAAATCTGCCTCGTCCGTCTTCGCCGGTCCCCTCCGTGGACTCAGGTGGCAGCAAATCTCTTCAACAAAGAGAGATGACGATCAAGATGAAGATGAAGAGGATAATTAAAAAAAAAAAAAAGATCAGAATAGAATATTATAAAATATAATTTGGTTTTGTTAATGAAAAACGAATATGCCATGCCAGCCATGGATATTATGCAAATTATAACTTTGTTTTGTAGGGTACGTATATACATTCGAATCATAACTTTTCTGGCCACAAAACACAAATATCGAATTCCAACTTTATTATGGTTTTTTTTTATTTTTAATAACAGAACGTACAAAGTTAAAGTGCATTGTCTTCAAGTCTTCAACACCTGGTTATCTTGAAAGCTAATAAAAAAAGAATTTTTTTTGGGGTGTTTAAAAAAAAAAATCTGCAATTCCAGACATCTGCAAACATCCCTAGTCACTGTTTTTGAAATGTTTGCACCTCTTTTTCACAGGAGAGGATAACTCTATAACATTATCGAATAAAACACCATCTGAATTTTTTTTAATTTTTTTTTTCCCGTTTTCATCCATTTATCACACTCCAAATTTGGTCTAGTTTCAGTTAATCCTCACTATTAGATATGAAATTGTGATATAATATTATTAAGTTAAAATATTATTTTATTTTGGATTTATATAATGATTTATCCTTATAATTTACCCTTATTTTAGCTTAAACCATTTGTTTCGGTCATTCAAAAAACAAAAAGGTCCAAATTAGTTTATTAAAATATAAGAACTTGGATGTAAATAAATTTGAGGACCAGATTTTATAGTTCAAAACCATAAAGATTAAAAAATAAGGGTAAATTAAAATGAGAAATGTAAAGCTAAATTAACCTTTTTACTTTCTTTTTTTGAAAAAATTGCAGCTCCTCCCCCTATTAGATTACAACCTTATAATTCATTCTTAATTGAAACTCTGATGAGGAAGGTGAGACCCACCTTCAAAATGTACAAAAAAAGGAAAATAAAATGTAAATTACTTACTTTAATCATTCAACTGTAGAGATAATAATTGTTTTCCTATTTTTTTCATTTTTTTACTGTAACAAATTATAAAAAGGTTTAAAAAAATCATGCTGCACTTTTTTGGCCCACAAAAACAAGTCACTCATGTACATGGTAAAATAATACCACAAATTTATTTTAAAATTTAATGAATTTACAATTATAATTGAAACATACAGTAAATTAAATTATAAAAATACACATAAAAAACACCAGTAGTAGAAGCCCATGAACCATGGTCCCAAAAGCCGGATCCGGACCCAAATCCATGAAGGCGGGAAAATCCGATTTCCGTATCATTGGCGGGAAAACGTCGTTTCACTTACCCGTCCTAACGCCTCTAACCGCACATTTTATCGTTCCCAATCACACGGTTATAAATACCCCAATAGCCTCCTTCTTACAAACTTTACTCAGTTTCTCTCAAAACCCTTCGATCTCACGAAGGCATGGCGAGGCAGTCCAAGCCCCTGTCTTCTTCTTCCGATGAAGCCATGTCCAACGGCTCCAATTCCTCCGAAGAGGAGCGTTTCAACGAGCAGATCAACGATGAAGAGGACGAAGAAGAGTTGGAAGCTGTGGCTCGCTCTGCTAGCTCCAACGATAACGATGATGAAGCCGCTGATGGTGATGCGCCAGATTCTGATGAGGATGCGGCCGCCGCTGGAGATGTTGACGAGGAGGAACTGGTAATATCTTTTGTTTAAGCTGAGTCTGTTTTTACGTCGTATACTGTTCCCCTTAACCAGGTCTTCTCTGCGGCTGGATATATATGGCAGTGGACTGCTTATTCGTTTATCAAGTTGTATGCTTGTCAACCTAGAACAGAGAGAGATGAAAATGAGGTTTTACGATTTAAGGGACTCTTAGAGTTTCAGTTCATTAACTCTTCATATAGAGCAAGCAAAACGTTGCATACGAAGTAGGAAAGTAAAATGTCAGCCGAGTCAAATCCGTCATTTACTCATGAACTGTTTTATTTTGTTTTCCCCCTTGAGTCGGTTAAATAGCGACATACTCATTGGAAATGGGTAACTGAAGCTCGTTAATTGCACTTTAATACTTGGGTTGATTTTATCTTCAAAATCTAATGTTTATGCGTTGGCTGTTTATTAAGAATTAGTTGATCCACGTTATCTTAAGTCACCATGTTCTTTATTGTTTGATATGTTTGGTATGCATGCTTTCTATTGAAATTTATTTGGAAGCCTCGTGATGTAACTTCATGATCACTGTAAGCCTCGTTGTGCTGTCCAAACTTCAGGATGATGGAGATGTTGATCCAGAAATTAGCAAGCGTGAGAAGGCCAGATTAAGAGAAATGCGGAGATTGAAGAAACAGAAGATTCAGGAGATGTTGGATCAGCAAAATGCTGCTATTGATGCAGATATGGTACGAGCATTCAGGATGCCTTTTCTTCCTTGTATTATCATATTGTAGTCTGTCTTTTGTTGTTCAAGCAATTTAACCTTTCATCTGATGCAGAACAATAAAGGGAAGGGGCGCTTGAAGTATCTCCTACAGCAAACTGAGTTGTTTGCTCATTTTGCCAAAGGTGATCAAAGCACCACTCAGAAGAAGTCAAAAGGAAGGTGTGGCTCCCTTTAGAATTCCTAGTTACTGTATGCTATGATACGGAAACAATATTGGCATATAAAAATTTCATAACTATGCTCAAGAAGTCTGAAACCGTACTCGGTTTTATATGAAATACTTTTGATTTTCTCTTCCTTTTTTCAATCTCTTGATTTGTTTACCTATTGAGGTATTTATGTTCAGTGTTTTACCTCACCAGAACAAGGCTATTGTCTTCTAACTCCCTATTGTTGCCAAACAAATTTCATGAGCACTTTCCTTCTAAATTCCAGCATTAATATTCTACTGTTATGACCTAAATCTTATCCAAGTGCATGAAATGTTCTGCAAAGAGACTATCAAATCGGAAAATTAGAAAAGGGAAACACCATCCTTTTTGCCCCTGCTCTCAATTTTTGGATTGGTGGCTGTGCTATCTAGCTATATGCAGAAGGCAGTAGAGAGTTGTGACTGATAAATCTTGGCCTTTTGCTTGTTAAGAGAACTTGTTCTGTGTTAATTGTTGCCTTAGGGGTCGCCATGCATCTAAAGTAACTGAAGAAGAGGAAGATGAAGAGTACCTTAAAGAAGAAGAAGATGGTTTAGCAGGAAATACACGGTTGGTGACACAACCATCATGTGAGTGTTAAATATTATTACGATATTCCATTTCCAAGTTGTGTAAATTGTGTAAATATGAAATGAGGATGCCTTCCATATTAGCTAATATTTTTGTAGCTCTTATTTGATATAATGCAAAATGCCTGTTCTTTCAGGCATCCAAGGGAAGATGAGGGATTACCAACTTGCCGGTCTAAACTGGCTTATAAGATTGTATGAGAATGGCATCAATGGAATTCTGGCAGATGAAATGGTATGTGATAGATATTACCTGATGAGCTTTGCCTCCATTCAAGACATTGTGTGTGAATGTAAATGTAATAACTTTGTGATGTGTAATTTTGTAAAAATAAGTAAATTGGTGAATTGCAGGGGCTTGGTAAAACATTGCAAACTATCTCTTTATTGGGTTATTTGCATGAGTTCAGAGGAATCAAAGGTCCTCATATGGTAGTTGCTCCAAAATCTACTCTAGGAAATTGGATGAATGAAATTCGGCGCTTTTGTCCTATTCTTCGTCCAATAAAGTTTCTTGGCAATCCTGATGAAAGGGTAAGGCCGTTATGCTTCTCTGTTCTCACCCTCTTAATACGTCAAAGACCAGCTTTGGTTCGACAAATTCTTTTGGCATAGCTTACAGTTAAGACACATGTTTTACTCTTATAATGATATTACAAATTGCTGCAGAGACACATCAGAGAGGAATTATTGGTTGCTGGGAAGTTTGATGTATGTGTTACTAGTTTTGAGATGGCAATCAAGGAGAAATCTGCATTACGCCGTTTTAGTTGGCGCTACATAATTATTGATGAAGCCCATCGAATCAAGAATGAGAATTCTTTACTTTCTAAAACAATGCGTCTATACAATACAAATTACCGACTTCTTATCACTGGTACACCTCTTCAGGTATGAGTTCATTATCCACAAAATGCTAGGGAGCTTACTGAAAAAACAATATCTGGGTCTTATGTGATCCATTTATTCTGTAGAATTGGTGTTATGCTGATTTGTCTCTGAAATAAGTGATTTTATTATGGTGTTGGGAGTGATAAATAAGTGTGGTTAGTAAATGAGGGACTTGTAACCTTGTAGGATGAGGGTGACGCCAATTCATGATTATTAATGTAGAACCATCTTGACCTTTTTTTTTGGGGGGGGGGGAGGTGGAGGGATGACAATAACTTAATAGTTAAAGAATGAGTGAGAAGCAATTTCCTATGCTTCTGGAGTGTAATCAGATTGTATTGATGAGGATCTTTGCTCTTTCCTACAGCTTGATTATGAATTATTTTCTTTGAGGCCTGGCTCTGATTTCTAAGTTGTCTTTCTTTTGACTCTTGAACATTTGCTACTGTTTATCTCTTCTAATGGTGCAGAACAATCTCCATGAGCTGTGGGCTCTTCTCAATTTTCTTCTTCCAGAAATTTTCAGTTCTTCTGAAACTTTTGATGAGTGGTTTCAAATCTCTGGGGAAAATGACCAGCAAGAGGTTGTTCAACAACTGCACAAGGTGAGCTTGGTTCCTTTATTAATTTTTGAGATAGTTTTTACCCTCCTAACCTTATAATAAGTTGATATTTTCAACTTCTGTTTAAATTCAGGTTCTTCGCCCATTTCTTCTTCGAAGGTTAAAGTCAGATGTTGAGAAGGGTTTGCCACCCAAAAAAGAAACCATTCTCAAAGTAGGAATGTCGCAAATGCAGAAACAATATTACAGGGCTTTGCTGCAGAAGGATCTTGAGGTTGTTAATGCTGGTGGAGAGCGAAAACGTCTCCTAAATATAGCTATGCAACTGCGTAAATGTTGTAATCATCCATATCTTTTCCAAGGTGCTGAACCTGGTCCTCCATATACAACTGGAGATCATCTCATCACAAATGCTGGTAAATTCTTTTTTTTTGATACAATGCTGGTAAATTCTATTTCCATTACAGGTATTTTCAATTTCCTTTAGGATGGGCAACGTGGGCTCTGACTGTTTTACTCTTTTTGGCAGGTAAAATGGTTCTTTTGGATAAATTACTGCCTAAATTAAAAGAGCGAGACTCTAGGGTGCTTATATTTTCACAGGTTGGTTATCTAGCTTAATGTATATTTATCATTCTTGCCTCTTTTCCTTTCCCTGTTGGTTGCCATAATTGTTAAACCTCCTTGCACCTTTATTTTTCAGATGACCAGGCTACTAGACATACTTGAAGATTACTTAATGTTCCGTGGATATCAATATTGTCGTATTGATGGTAATACTGGTGGAGAAGATCGTGATGCTTCTATTGAAGCTTTCAATAAACCTGGGAGTGAAAAATTTGTCTTCTTGTTATCCACTCGGGCTGGAGGTCTTGGCATTAATCTTGCTACTGCAGATGTTGTCATTTTATATGACAGTGATTGGTCAGTATTTTTTAATTATAATGTCTGAACCATACTTTTACTCTTAGTTGATGGTTGGTGGTTTCATTACAGGAACCCACAAGTTGACTTGCAGGCCCAGGATCGGGCTCATAGGATTGGCCAAAAGAAAGAAGTTCAAGTTTTCCGTTTCTGCACTGAGGTTTTTCTTAACCCATCATTTTGTTTTCATGTTTATTATTAACTAAATATAATTATAAATATCTCCTTGCATCACTGAAATGTAACAGTATACCATTGAGGAAAAAGTCATTGAAAGAGCTTACAAAAAGCTTGCACTTGATGCACTGGTGATTCAACAAGGGCGATTAGCTGAGCAGAAGAGTAAGGAAGGGCTTTTCTTGTTTCTTTCCGGCTAGATGCATGGATTTTCTAATACAGCTTAATTGTTTATTTATGCAGCTGTAAATAAAGATGAGTTGCTTCAAATGGTTAGATTCGGTGCTGAAATGGTTTTCAGTTCAAAGGATAGTACAATTACAGATGAGGATATTGACAGAATTATTGCCAAAGGAGAAGAAGCAACAGCTGAACTTGATGCCAAAATGAAGAAATTTACTGAAGACGCAATCAAGTTTAAGATGGATGAGAGTATGTAACCTATGTACTTTATAGCTTTGTAACTAAAAATAGCTTGACCTTTCTCCTGTTAGATTTTGTGTTACACTTGTGCCCAGTTCATTCAAGAGATATAAATCCCAAATGTCTGTGTCAAACTTAAGCCTGATAGGGCTTCAATGCACACTCCATCCTTTGGGGGTTATACCCTAGCAGTGAAAAGGGCATGCAGTAAATATATAATCACTTATTTGCTTGCTTTAGTAGTGGTTTCAGATATCATGTAGAACAATTTCTACGTGCTTATTTCAGTATCATTATTGTCACTATATACATGCGTGAACTTTTTATATCCTCTTTAGTATCTTGTTTTTGCTATTTCACTTGTGAATGAAATTTGAGTATACTAATATTGATTCTTTTTTCACATTGCAGCTACTGAGTTGTATGATTTTGATGATGATAAGGTACATATTACTGTATATGTCGTTGGCAACAATATCTGGCTTTTCTATTACTATATGTTGCTTGAAGTTCTTATTTTTTTAAACGAAGAAAATAACATCTAATAATATTTGTTGCTTTGTTTTTAAATGAAGGATGAGAACAAATTTGATTTCAAAAAAATCGTCAGTGAAAATTGGATTGAGCCACCAAAAAGAGAGCGGAAGCGCAAGTAAATGTCACCCTTTTCATTTTAAATTTAGAGTTAGCTCAATCATTTTTTGCTTGGGATGGTATATGATTTTTTAATTGCTTTACTCAGTTACTCAGAGTCTGAATACTTCAAGCAAACATTGCGCCAAGGTGGTCCTACAAAACCCAGAGAGCCCCGTATTCCCAGGATGCCTCAGCTGTAAGTCCTTGTGAAGCTGTCTTAATGTATTGCTTCCTTTCCAACTGTGCAATCATTGATACCCTTCTTCCTTCAGGCATGATTTCCAGTTCTTCAACACACAAAGGTTGAGTGAGCTGTATGAAAAGGAAGTGCGCTATCTCATGGTGGGTAATATAAACTTGCTGGTCAATTTAAATATTAGCTTGACATATAGGTAAGGTTTGGCATTGGCACTTACCTTTTGTGCTGAATTTTCAGCAAAACCATCAAAAGAATCAGATAAAGGACTCAATTGATGTTGATGAACCAGAAGGTCCGTGAGTACCCTCTAAATTATAGTTATCTTTTTTCCTTTTCATTCAGTTTTTTATTCTAATGATACAATGTGTTGAATTTCTAGAGGTGGGCGATCCTTTGACTGCTGAGGAGCTGGAAGAAAAAGAACGCCTGCTAGAGGAGGTAAGTGTATTTTCTCAACGAACTAAACTTCAGCGTCCGGCTCTGTTTAACTTGGTTATCTGGTGAATTGTAGGGATTTTCATCATGGAGCCGAAGGGATTTCAACACTTTCATTAGGGCATGTGAAAAGTATGGTCGAAATGATATAAAAAGTATTGCTTCTGAGATGGAAGGTAAAACAGAGGAGGAAGTTGAAAGATATGCTAAGGTCTTCAAAGAGAGATACAAGGAATTAAATGGTGCGTAACGGTACTCTTAAGGTTAAACAGTCCCGACTCCTAAATTTTGATAATCTGTGCTGCCTCCATTTGTTTTATTCGATAATCCTGAAGAGGTGTAGGTGGGGGTTTGTCTCTAGTAAATAAACTTGTTTGCTTCATTTCTCAAGCTGCAGCCCCTCTTTTCCTCTTGGTTCTTTTTAATATATATTTTGTCAACTGCAGCATGAGATCAGTTTATCATAAAAATTTAAGATGTTAACTTGCTGGTTTTGAACTGATATCTGCAGATTATGATCGAATTATTAAAAATATTGAAAGAGGAGAGGCTAGAATATCCCGTAAAGACGAGATTATGAAAGCTATTGGGAAGAAGCTGGACCGCTATAAGAATCCATGGCTAGAGTTGAAGATACAATATGGCCAAAACAAGGGCAAATTATACAATGAAGAATGTGACCGATTCATGGTAAAATTATTTTTTATTTTCCTTTTTTTTTAAAAAAAATTCTCTTCAAGTCTGATCCACCTAATATCTTGCATTTTAACATCCTATATCCTAACATCATTCAAATTTTGATTCATTTACAGATATGCATGGTTCACAAACTTGGTTATGGGAATTGGGATGAGTTGAAGGCAGCATTTCGCACGTCACCCTTGTTTCGGTTTGATTGGTTTGTTAAATCCCGCACAACACAGGAACTTGCAAGGAGATGCGACACACTCATTCGGTTGGTAGAGAAGGAAAACCAAGAATTTGATGAGCGGGAGAGACAAGCTCGTAAAGAGAAGAAACTTGCCAAGGTTTGTAATCTTCCCTTGTACCACGTCTGCTTCTAACATTCAGAGTATAGAGACAATAAAATCGAAACATTAAGCAGTGGCGTGTTGACCGTATTAATATATGATTATTTGGACCTGTATTGTTGATTTGTAGATCTGGTTATGTGCATTTGAATTTGAGTACTGCGAATGAAAATACCTGGATGCTTGGGCTTCTCATCTTTTTCTATGAACTGCTTTTTTACCCTGAATTGAACTTGATGTTTCAGAACAACATGACCCCTTCAAAGCGTGCACTGGGAAGACAGACGGATAGTCCATCTTCTCTGAAGAAGCGCAAGCAATCAACTATGGACGACTATGTTAGCACGGTATTGGTCTTTTCTTTTCACATATATGAATTTTTTTCCTTCCTGCTTTTCATTCAGATTAACTTGCTGTGGCATGTACACTGAAGCTTAACGTTGTTGTTTTGGCCGGCCAGGGAAAGAGGAGAAAGTAAATGGACATATTCCTGGACTTGGTATTGGTTTTGGCTTGACCAAGTTCATGTGATGGATAGTTTATGGCCTGGTTTTCCATGCCGCAAATTTAGTCCTTTTTTTTTTTTGTTAATTTACTTAGGTTTAGTTATATTATTTTAGAAGTTAGATAGGATATATTAGGATGTAATCAGATGCTGGTGAGTTTTGTAAATCTACCTGCAAACCATTAAGCTTGCACTTGCATCTTGTGCTCTAACAGCCAGTGCAATTCATTTATCCAGTTTATCTTAGCTGTGGTTCTGTTGGTACATTAAGGGCTCTCCCATAAAGAAGATAAGAAATAAAGACGAAAAGAACGGAGCATGGAAAAGTAACACAGAAATATTACAAATCAAGGGAAATTTTAAATTGCATCAAGTTTAAAGTTCAATAATTTTTATGAGAGTAAATTTAACATATAATAAATGAAAGATAAAATTGTAGATTGACATATAAGTAAGATTAAATAAATTTTCTCAGTGTGTATTTAGGATCATAAGGGTATTGATAACACAGTTAATGGTTTTTTATAACTACTAGACTGAGTAGGAGTACTTAGACCCTAATATTTATTATTTGACCCATGTCCCAACAAAAGAAGCCCCATGAGAGCAATAACTTTTTTTTTTTGGCCTACGAGAGCAATAAGCTTTTATTCAATATGACTTTTGCAATTAGTGAAATGCGGTCTATATTTGGATGTTTTGTTTAAGTAAAGTCAGTTGGGCCTTGTTCAGTAATTTTAGTTGGGCATAGAGTAACTGTATTTTCCCTTCTCCTCAAGAATTCACATGACATGACTCACCGCAGCTTTTAAAAGCATAAAAGAGGGCTTTTCCATCAAATGCACATTTGTTCTACCGTAAACCGAGACAACTTTGTTTTCTCTTTTTCATCGCACATTTACCTTTGCAGAACGCTGATTCAAGCACGCACTACTTCACCCCGCCGCTCAAAATTATTCAATCTGGTTCCTATTATAAACACCTTTTTAGATTTTTTTTTGTCTTTAATGCAGGTATCTAAAGTCAGAGGTGCTTATTTATCAATTTTATCCTTTTAATTAATTAGGGTTGGAAAAGTGGGTTGGCCCGTGGGTTGGACAGCCCCCAGTGAGCTGTTATTCTAATAGATCAAGCCCTCCAACCTACAAATAAAAAAATTCTTTTAAAAAAAAATTAAAATGAGTAAAAAAATTTCCACCATGCAATATTATTTTATTTTAGTCTAAAAAATAACATCATCTAACTACATCTCTTTATAATTTGATAATATATAAGTATTAATGTTTTGTTATAATTTTAAATATAGTATTATATAAAGTTGCTATGAAAAAATAAAATATTTTATACTATTTTTAAATGTGTTAGGTGTTGTTTATTCTAAAAGTAGGATTTAATGCTGTCTTTTCTTTGTAAGAAAATATTGAGATGAAAAAAGGTAAAAAAAAACGAGTTAGGCGATCCGGTTGGAAGAGTCAGCCTCCTCAGCTGCCAACTTGAACCAGCCATCATTTGGCGGGGCCCAACCCGTTTTTCCAGCTTTATAACTACTGCTTAATGTGGCTTTATTTTCTATTCTTTTTATCTTTCCTCCAAAACCTCATTAATAAGGTTTAAGTTGAAAAACTTCTTTGAAGACATTTAATGAGTTGGGTAGCATCTCATCAGTTTGCAAGTGAATTAGTTGAAGGTGTTCTATAGTAGGGATTTAAGAAAGTATCATCCAAGTAAATTTATACCAGTAGATATATAAAATCATACCAAAACTGCAAATAGCACGATTCACTTCTCACGTGTGGAAAAATTTCATGTGATCTTCATCTTGTTCTTCATAAAATAAACTGGGTATTTTTCGGCCAAGAAAAGTACTGAGCACTCCCATTTCATGTCTTCTCACTCATTCATGAATAAAGGTACAATCCACAATATCATTCGTTTAGCTGGAAATCAAGTGATAATAAGCAATAATGCAATCAGATTGAAGCGGGGAAGCAAGCATAAAGAGAGGGAAAGAGAGAACGAGTCTGTGTGTCATAATAATAATATAATATACCTTCTTCTTGTTTTTTTTTTTTTTTT
>QFDD01002795.1:0-17031 GCA_006871305.1 Vachellia collinsii | reverse complement strand
AGAGAGAGAGAGAGAGAGAGAGAGAGTAATTCTGCAGCGTAGGATATTTTTAGTAGATTTGTTCTTTTCTTTCTTTCTTTGTGCCTAGTTGTATCGTTTTTCTAGAGATCTCGATTGTGATTCAGGAACAGACTTCTTTAGTAAACATCTTTTGCATGATAACATTGATTTCGTTGACATTTTTTCCTTCCAATTATTTGAAACTACCACTCAAGCTTCTGTCTTTCGCAATTGAGATTGATCCAGGTGATCTTGTTTGTGGATGCCACTTATAGGTTGTCACGCTCTTGACCGTCTTGTTTTGTAATACCATTCACTTTTTTGTTCACTGGTTCTCGTCCATGTTCTACTTAGCTGTGGTGATAAGGGGAATATTGAATCTTGGAACTTAAGCAAAATAGGTTGCAATTTTTTTTTGGTAGGGTGCGTCAAAATGCCTAGTTGAACTCTGAAAAACCATACTCCCTTTGGTTTCCATTATAAGTCACTTAATGGAGAGTTCTCATGGTCCAAAATATATTGTAGAATGTCTGGATCGTAAATGATTCTTCCCATAAATACCCCTTATATCAGTGACGCGGAGATCAGAGGATTAAGGATAATCAACTTTATTTTAGAAGGTAAACCATGTATCAGGGACAATTCTGGATTGCAATTTGGGACAGATTAAGGAAGCTAAAGTACCTTTAACAGCTTTTTCTTAATATTTGTGAGGTAGTTTATTGTGACTTATATTTTAGACTAGGCAAGATGTAGTATATGCTAATCTTAGCTTTTTTACCCCGGATGTGTCCAAAACTATTATGATGTCTCTTCCCTCAATGTCATTACAAAAAAAAAAAAAAAAGGTATGAAGGAGTTTATCTTTGATTGGCTTGACCAAATTCTATTCCTAGGTAAAAGTTCCTACTTGGATTGATGGTGTAGAAAACAAAGAATATGTTGGTGTTGGTGCACGATTTGGCCCAACACTGGAATCAAAAGAAAAACGTGCCAACCATACTAGAGTTGCCATTGCTGATCCTCCCGATTGTTGTTCCAAGCTTAAGAATAAGGTATGATAAGTTTAGGCTTCTGAACTTACCAAATGGAACTTCACCTGCATGTGAAATATTAGTGTCCAAATTAGAAGATCTGAATTTTTTCTGATATTTATTAATTTTTAATTTGTAATTTGGACTGCCTTGAACTTTTGGTAGCTTGCTGGTGAGGTCATTTTGGTGCGCCGGGGACAATGCAGTTTCACAGACAAGGCAAATATAGCTGACGATGCTGGAGCTTCAGCCATCCTCATTATAAACTACCGTACAGGTGTTTGACTGTTTTCTTGTTAAATACATTTTCAGACCTCTAGTTCACTTTATTTTAATTTTACTGCTTTTTTAGGGGTGATTATGGGGTCAAATTTGCAGAGAATTTTAAACATTTCATTTAAAATATATTCTTGCAATCAGTGTTACTTTTTAATATTCTGTTTGATTGAAGAGACTATTGCATTTCCTTGTTGGGCAGAACTTTTCAAGATGGTTTGTGAAGAGAATGAAACTGATGTTGATATTAAGATACCTGCCGTTATGCTTCCACAAGATGCTGGTGTGAACATGGAAAAACATATAAAAAACAACTCCAACGGTATGTCTTATATATATATATATATGCATGTTGTTGTGTTATTGGTTATGCCTTTTTGTCAGCCCTCAAGATTTTAATTTTGAAATATTTTCCTATTACTGATTTAGATTTTTGTATTTCTTGGTATCCTATGTGCTGCTGCATGTTCAATTACTGCTCCTAAGTGTCTGTACAGTTGTATTCTCCGCTGCGCCCTTTGGTTGATGTTGCTGAAGTGTTTTTATGGCTTATGGCTGTTGGTACCATTCTTTCTGCTTCTTTTTGGTCTGCATGGACTGCCAGAGAATCAGCAATTGAGCTAGAAAAGCTTTTAAAGGTTGCCCATTTTTTTCCTTGCCTACTTTATTCATTTATAAAAGAAAGAAACTTGCAAAAAAGTGGAGGCAGTTAAGGTACTTAGAGGGGTTCCTTTTGGGGACGTGCAGAGAATTTGGCGACTACTGCTGACACGACCTTTTTTTCCTTTTGAATTTCATATTTTTTTATCTTTTAAGAATAGATCTGATGCTCTTATCCTCTGCTCTTGTTATTCATTCCAACCTTCTCCAAAAAAATTTCTTTTATCAAAATGAAAAATGAGGATATGATGTTTTTCTAGTAAAGACATCAAGAAGAAGCATTCAAGAAAAATAAACTCATCAAAGAACAAAGCTACCATGTTCCTTTGCATATATGTTGGGGAGGCTCCCTGCAAGAAAGTTTTATTCTTATTTGACATGGGATAGTTTTGTTCTTTGTAAATGTAATTTTTTTTTTTATTTGAAACTTTACTTATCTAGTTGCTAATTGATGGTTAATTTTATGCATGTAGGATGGCTCAGAAGAATATGAGAATGTGGAGAATGCTGGTTCCACTGGCTATGTCGAAATCAGTACTGCAGCGGCTATTTTATTTGTTGTCTTTGCTTCTTGTTTTTTGGTTATGCTTTACAAGCTGATGTCATTCTGGTTCGTTGAAGTTCTGGTGGTTCTATTTTGCATTGGTGGGATAGAGGTGAGTTGTTGATCTTTTACCTTAATCTCCATTATAAGTAACCTAGATCAAGTTCACAACACTTTTCATATTCTTTGAGACGGCTGCAAAATCATAGGTCTTTTCCTTTGATGTCTAACTATGTTGGTAGCCTATGGATCATCTACAAATTTTAAATGGCAATTACCAATCCAAAATTTAAGTGATATTATATGCTTATTCTATAAAGGTGATTATAGTGTCTGGCATTATTTTCTTCTGTCTGGAGAATTTCTGAGCCTTAACACATATCAGAAGGAAAAATATTGAACTTGGTTGGGGACAATCCTTTTCTATTCAACTTACTGACACTATTTCTTC
This sequence comes from Vachellia collinsii, assembly GCA_006871305.1. Lineage (NCBI taxonomy): Eukaryota > Viridiplantae > Streptophyta > Magnoliopsida > Fabales > Fabaceae > Vachellia > Vachellia collinsii. Next base: position 14,066 of record QFDD01002795.1, on the reverse strand, counting down.
CAGCTTGAAGTTAGATGCTTGATTGAGTTTTTAATTCCCAGTACTCAAAGTTAGGGATTCCCATTGGTTGTTTGATGTTTCAAGTCTTGTTTATGCATGCCAGCATTCATTCATTGACTCACACAAATTGTTCTATGATAACTTTTGCATGAAATTTGTAGTTAAAAATAAATTCAGAGGGTTGCATATCATTTTGTTGTTCCTATAACAGCTAAACCTTTGCATTCTTAATGGTCTTTCAGGGATTGCAAACTTGTTTGGTGGCTCTGTTATCATGGTACAAACCCTTTATGCTTGCTTCCTATGCAGTTTTTGTTTGTATAACTTTGCTGAGATAAAGCCATGCATGTCAAATTAGGGGGTTTAATTATCCGATCATCTTTCTCTTGCAGTAGAACAGTGGTTGAGTTGTGAAGTTGCACATCTTACCATGCTGTTAGTAGTTATCATACTTGAGGATTCTAAAAGAGAAGTCTAGAGTAATTCTGACGACTAAAATTTACGTTAGCAACCTTCAGTTTTTGTCCCTCTTAAAAGTTCAAATTAATTTTTGACTGTTTATTGTCGTTATTGTGGCTATAAATGCTTGTAATTTTTTTTTTGGGGGCGGGGAGGGGGGCGGTCACTTCGTCCAGTTGTCAAGGTTTTTCCATGTACTTCTTTCTTCAAAGGTCTAATTTTTTTTCTTGGTGATAAAAGGTCTAAACTTTTGAAAAGGAAAGGAAAGTATAATTCTAAAAACCAGATCTAACTAGACGCATTCTTCTCCATAACATCAGTCAAAGATGATTTTACGTTCATTGTGAACATTTGAGATGAATTCATTCTTCAGATGTGTAATTGACATCTAAGTGTTACAGTTTCAGATGGTTTCAACCTGCTGGACAAACATTTGTTAAAGTTCCCATCTTGGGAGCTGTCTCATATTTGACACTTGCTGTTACTCCCTTCTGCATAGTATTTGCTGTGATTTGGGCAGTTTATCGCCACAGCTCTCTTGCTTGGATTGGCCAAGACATTCTTGTAAGAACTCCTATTACCACTTCCCTTGCTTCATGTAACAGATTACTCTTTAGTCTGTACAAGATCATTCTTGTTATGCAACTTGGAATGTTCTTAAACTAGAACAGAATTTGATATCCTTCTATGATTATTGACCAAACCAATGATATGATGATACTCACTCTGTCTTGCAATGCATGTTTGTTTATATTTCATAGTGATTGGTAAAGTGAAATAATTGAAATCCTGGAGTTTGTGTCCCCCCCCCCCCACACATAAGTATCATCGCCATGATGTGGAGTGTCTAAATAGATCTGAAGAGAGGACCAAGGACCAACTGAAAAGTTGTTATGAACAAGTTTCAAACCCAAATCTTATAGTTAAACAAGATTATTAGCAAAGGCTGACCTGTTCCCGTTCATGTAAAGTTTTGGGGCAACATAGTTGGAGGTTTTGCCCGCTTTCCTGTCATATGGATTGGTTTTCATTTTACATTAGACATTAGGCCGAAGGCTAGCTTTTCTGGTTCACTCAACTTTTTACTGCAACATGGTTGGAGCACAAACTGTAATATGGCTGCTGTTGGCATACGCTTTCATGTTTTCATTTCCATGTTTTTTTTTTTGATTATTTTAAACGATGATATGTCTCCTTTTGGTATTGTTTTGCCCAGAAAAATTTCTGCATAGTTTCTAATTGCTGAGTGTCAACTTTTTATGCTTCTAGGATATTGAGGTGAATCAATAACATAATTTCCTCTTTTTGGCTATCTCCTCTCAGGGTATTGCATTGATAATAACTGTTCTTCAGATTGTCCGCATACCAAATCTCAAGGTGCTTATTTATATCTTTTGTTTTTCACCATCTCAAGGCTATGCTATTTTGATGATTAAATATTGTCAAGGGCACTACTATAAACTTTTTGCTCTATATATTATCAGGTTGGAACTGTTCTTCTCAGTTGTGCCTTCCTATATGACATCTTATGGGTGTTTGTTTCTAAATGGTGGTTCCATGAGAGTGTGATGATAGTGGTGAGTGTGTTAATTAAAGTTCTCACTTCTGTATCAGCCTTTTCAAAGCTTGAATCCGGCCTCATAAACATTGTGCATTAAAAAAAATTAATTCTTTAAATCTGCACAGGTAGCTCGGGGTGATAAGAGTGGAGAAGATGGCATCCCCATGCTTCTCAAGATACCACGTTTGTTTGATCCTTGGGGTGGTTACAGCATCATCGGTTTTGGGGACATAATCTTACCAGGGCTGCTAGTAGCATTTTCATTGAGGTTTAATTGGAAGCCATATTCAAATCTTACAATTCATCATTCTCTGATGTGTCCTCCCTGGTCTTTTAATTTTCAGAATATGCTGATAATAAAACATGTGAAAATCTACTTTGGTTTGTTAACTTATTTATTATATCCATAACTTTTCAGGTATGATTGGCTGGCAAAGAAGAATCTTCGGGCTGGATACTTCTTGGGGGCAATGAGTGCTTATGGATTAGGTATGATATGATGCGGGGAAATTTTTGTCCATAAAATGATTCATCAGAGCATATGTCCTTGAAATGTCTAGACCTATTACAAAATATTTGATATTATTCATATATAAGACTACTTGGTAATATATGCACACGGTAATTTGACTATGTTAGTTTCTAGGTAGCTGTCTCCTTCTATGAACATATTCATTACATGGCAATGAAAGAATAAAAGGTTAGAACGAAAGAATGTGCAATTTTACGATGCCAAACTGTAACATGATAATTACTACAAATTTGGTGCTTCTTTCTTTATATAATCATTACGGATGCAAGAGACCGTTGTCTTGGTCTTTGACATCAGTTTTTGAATGCGGTTCATCAGGTCTCCTCATCACATATGTGGCTTTAAACTTGATGGACGGGCATGGACAACCAGCTTTGCTTTATATAGTCCCATTCACACTTGGTAAGTTTCACCATTATGTCAAGCTAGTAAGCAATTTTTGACCATTTTAATAGCAATGCATCTGCAATAAGAAAAAAAACTGTGCGGTTTTCCAGTACTTTCCTTAAGGTTCTTCATTAGAAACTGACACGTGGATACTTTTTAGAACCTGGCATCACATTAAAATTTAGAATTTCGTGATACCTTGGGGGGTTTATTTGTAGGTTCTTTAATTAAGGGGAGTTTAATTGAGTTTGTTCTGGTGCGCATTTGATGTAATCATGGATGTTTCAGTTACATTTGTTTATCTTATCCTGTAATAATAAATGCAGGAACCTTCTTGTCACTGGGAAAGAAGAGAGGTGAACTTAAGATTTTATGGACAAAAGGGGAACCACAAAGGCCCTGTCCACACATCCAAGAGGACCTTCAACGAATGAACCATTAATCCCCCGGTAGGACTGTATCTTAGGTATTATTTTACAGTTGACAGCTTTTAGAGAATAGTTGTAACTTATAGCAGAATTGTGGTTGCCTCTGTGTATCATATTAACTATGCGATAATAATGCCAATGAATGAGTGATCATTTGATGACAAGTTCTGGGATCAATAGGGAGGGTTAGAAAGATGTGATACAAGTGTTAGATGTTGAGCCCAATGTTTTGTTACTGCTCATCTTTTGAAGCTGGTTCACTGCCGATGAGGCCAAAGTAATGATACTGTCAACAAACAAGTATGTGTCTGCAAGCATTGGTTCAAGCAAGTAGTGACAGAAATGGACAACTTCAAGCCCAGATTTGTGTATTTATCAAAATGGAGGAAGTTTGGAAATAAGGTTTTCCAATCTTATGCTCAGAGGCAGTTGCTTACATAAGCCAAATAGTTTTTGTTGTGTGATTACTGTAATTGCAAGGATTGATTGCCCACTGAATTAAGTTAATGCTTACATCTTAATATTGAGTAACGGTCTCCGTTTATTTAAAACAGCCTTTCGCATTACTCAAATTACAGACTATAATGTAACAGCTAGTTCATGGCAACACATTGTATGGGCATAAAAGGGGATATAACTTGTGATCTGAAAATTAATTTGCATTAGGGATAAATGTGGGAGTACACTGGAAGAATTCAGGCACCTTTCAAGGAAATATTGAAATACATTCGTACAGCAAGCCAAATTTGATATAGTTGAGTCTCTCATAAAACTTGCATATCCAAGCATACAAACAAGATAGGGTCACTTGATGGTGATGATCACAAATATTATTCCATCGAATAGGGTCAGCTACATGGCTTGCATAGAGTCATTGTGCTCTATCAATTATCAACTCTTTAGATAGTGTTAATCAACGGATCTTATTTATTGATTTCACTAAATGTTTTTTTCATTTACCTTTTCAGAAGGCTACATATTGTCTGATTTACTTTTTTTTCACTGATAGATAGTTAGGTAGATCGATAATAGATACTATGGTGATCAAACATTGTACTCTCTATTTCCATAAGCAATAAAAATTTCCATTTCTCAATAAATCCTATGTTCATGATACTATTACAGAAGAAGTTGAAAACTAATTAAAGTATGTTTTTAACTAAATTCTCTATAGGGATCAAAGTAGTATTATCCAAGTCCAGAAAGTGTGATCCTATAAGGGTTTATCTAATAAGTATGAATATTATGATAATCTTAGTTATGACTCCAGTAGGAAATGAAGGACGGTTATACTGAGATAATTTGAAGGGAAAATGTTGAAGCTTCAAATGTGAGAGACTTCATAAATAGCATCTCAGTATGATAAAAGGTGGCTTTCCACTTGATAGCCCGCCAAGCGGAAGGCCCCCGGTTTAGAAGGTGCACATATCTTCTAAATTCAGGGATATAAATTGAAATGGGAAGTTGAAAGTTGAAACTATAAAATCTCTTTTAAAAAAAAAAATCATTTTCATATCCAATGAAATGCACTTGTACCTCAAGAAAGAAAATGACAAACTTCCCCAAGAAAGAAAAAGACAGACACTTTAAACAAGTACAGAAGCATGTGTTTGAGATTCATCGTCATCTGACGTTATTGTCGTATGCTACACAATTGATAAGTAATTCTCTTCGGATGCTAAATGTCCTAATCAACGTTACGTTAGCTTAACACGTCTATGGAAAACTCTCCCAATGAAGCTACCTTTTAATATTTCTTTAACATAAAACTGAGTCTGTTAATTTGAATAGATTAATGAAATTAAATAAATTACTTTGATGTATTTACATTTATCATTTGTTTTAAATCTGATTTATAAACTGCTATATAATATAATAATACATATAAATATTTTTAAAGAAATGATGTAATATGGGATATAATTAAGTAATTTATTTTACTTCTATAATCTCTTCAAATTAATCAATTAGGTATTCTATTAAAAAAAGGAAGTAGTACGTTGTTTATGTTGTAGGTGTGCATCAATAGTGTTGTGCAAGTGCAACAAGTGATGTTTAAAATATAATAAAAACACCAAAGAGATTACTCTCTTTTTTTACTACAATGCCTGACTGCACAAATTTGAGTTGAAACAATTGTGAATGACATAATGTCACCGGTCCTTTTCTTCTCCAGCCATCCTTGTAAGGGGGGAAAAACAGATGATACATGCCTGCCATTTCTATACAGATTACATAGCTTTAAATCTGTGAGCCGGTTAGAGATATCTTTCCAAATCCAATGGTTAATGAGCGATGTCTACTTGTCTAAGCTGGATTTACTATCTGGCTTCCATGAAAATGAAATATGTTGAACCTGAAGATAGACACATGATTAATGCCACCTTTGGTACACACACAAGGTCCCTATGAATGATTTGTCTTGCCATTTCCACCCATCCTTGTGCTTCAACATTAATCAAAATGCCATGGTTTTTATATTCTGTAATCGGATGGTAATAGATGATGATTCCAAGTGGGATCTGAAATCTGAATTTAACTTTATTTTAAGTATTTTTTTATTTTTTAATACTCATCTTTCAATTGGATATATTGGTAAGACATGTTACATTAAGCAGTTTGGAGTTCAGTAAAAAAGAATAGGGGAAGACTAAAAAAAGAAAACACTCAATGAAGTTATTGAGCTAATAGACTTTTTAATTAACAATTAATCCAAAGATTTAGTTATTGATAGAGCTTAATGGAATTGTGCCATCCAAATAGTTGTTCCCACCTAATAGCATAATGCTTTTTGTTTCAATTGACTTGGCAACAAAATCTAATGCCACCTTATATTTGATTAAACAATAGGAATGACACTTGTGTTCCATGGAATCATATTCTTCCAAGGTCAAATTTTCTGTTCAAATGTTCCATGATGAAGGAATATTCTTCTCAAAGAAAACATTTGACGTACAATGGCAGCTCTTGGACAATTGTTGTTTGTCTACAAATGATAGGTAAACCATCTAAATCTAATAATGACAATGGAAGTATGTTAAGGGTATCTATCATCAATAAGTGTGCCTGACATGTTCACATGTTCTTTTCGTGATTGGCTTGCTCTACTTATCTTTCACTGATTGAATCTTTACCTAAAGGTCTCTTATCTCTGTTATAATACTGCACCCTATCTTACCTTCTTCCACAGATCATGCAATCAATTATGTTTCTGGTGCCAGCCTTCTTTCTTACACAACTAAACCATAACAGAACACCTGCTTTAGCAGTACTATACATGTCCTGCAGTCAGGTTTCTACTGTGTTAATATATATTTTCCCAAGTTATGATTTCTTATATTATACTGTAAATAATTCTCATACTGATCATGAAACATAATTCCTATAAAACATATCTATACATTCAACTTGTTGTAACCATGATCTATTGTTTTCTTGACAGGAATCTGATGCATTCTCCTATTGGGTCTATTTCATTCCCCAAGTCATTGGACCACACTGTGCATTGATCTATTGCTGTTCTTTTCCTTTAATCGTATATATAGGGATTTAGGATGAATAAACAGTAATGTATGTAGTTTCAATATCAGATACCATTATACTGATGTAGGACCTGAAGAACACAAGAAAAATAATGAAAAGTTCTCAAATCAATCGAAAGTCAAATTTATAAGTAGCCGCCATTTTACCTAGATTGGAAATTCTAATTATACGCCAATATAAGAGTTCCTAGTATCTTCATCCTACTATAGTCTTAAGAGAGGTTAAGATGCCCTTAGTCTCAAATGCCTTTACTGCTCATTCATAAACAAACTTTAATTTTACCTTCCCATCCTGTATCAAATTCCTTTTTTTCATTTTCATTCATATTTACACATGAATTCCAAAAGATAAACATTCATAAGATTGCAAATTTTTAGTGACAATGAAAGGGGGACATAAGAGTGTTCAAGGTTGATGAAAGAGAAATACGATACCAGCAAACAAGACCAGTTTACCATGGTAAGGCTGAAGAGTGAAGACTGAAACACACACGTTAATAGATACACTAACTTGATCTTCACCACCAAGGCCAACAAACTTAGAGTGTAACATTATCAAGAAACGTCCAATTCCCTCTCATTGACCGTCTGTTACTCTTTCTGCTACGGCTCTAAATTGTTTCCTGATTATTGATTTCTGTATTTTACAAATCTACAACCTGTCCTTTCTCAAAATAAAGCATATTCCTTCATAGGTTTTAAAGCTAAGATTTTGAATTGACCTAGATGTTTTGACCAAGTTAATCACAAAGAGACATGTAAGCATGTCATAATGTAAGGTACACTTCCCAGCAAGACTGACATTTGACATTGCTGCAGACTGGGAAGATATCTTTAAGGTTGCCTGACGTTGCATCTAATTGGCCCGTTAGTCTGCAAGTTCCTTTCAACTAGGAATAAAGTCCTGGACTAACCAAAATTACTATGTCATAAAGGAAAATGCAGTTTTTTCAGTCAAGGAAATCTCGATCAGATAATCAAATATTGAGGACAATTGAAACCCGAAACCTTGTGAGGGAAAGAGAAGGGAGACCATTATTTAGGTCTTTCAACTAAATAGTGAAAAAACCTTCTTAGTTTCTGCAGAAATCCTGGGTTAAGTCGGAACCTTTTGAAAGTGCCTTGTCTCACAACTTGACTTGCATTAATCTTACGAGTTGACGTCAGAAATTGAGACTTGTTTGCTCTGTGCGCGCGCGCGCTGTAGCTAGGTGCTAGATTCATTAACAAATGGATTCAGAATTTGAAGGGAATAATATTGGGTTCGGGCAAACAAATATTCCCATACCATAAATAAAGCATTCGATGAATTATATTCACTGAAATGTAACACTTTCATGAATGAATCACAGATGAGTTGTGCAGATCAGTTCTGCAATTTTTGTAAGTTTACCACGCAAGTCATTTAAAAGACACGATAAGCATATATAACATCAGAAAGATATATTCCATCCAGAAAGCAGAAACAGTCAACTTTCACCATTGAACTTTGATCATAAGTAATACATTATTATTTCCTCATCAATGTTACCAAACTTCAGTCAACGTACACTTGCACAAACCCTCGAAACAAATATTATTGTAAGCAGCAAACTGTCTTGAAACAATCAAATAAACTAGAAAGAAATAATGATGATGTGAATATTTTCAAGGTTTCTACAAGGAAAATATATATAGATTGAAGAACATTCATAAATCCCAGCAGGACCCTCCCACAAAAAGAAATCCTCCCGCAATTATAATATATAAATTAAGAATTCATAAGGTATCATGAATATACCCGTTTTTAAATATAGAAATCTGTTCTGTTTGCTCCTATATACTAGAACCAACCACAAGCCCCAAAATCATATCCGCATCTCATAGCATGAGACTCTTTTCATGACCCTCTACCCTCTTTTCCTTTTGTATACCCTCCAGAACTCCTCTTAAATCCCTACGGTGCACATTGACCTTGAGCCCATTTTTCATAAACAATGTGAGTGACATTTTCTGCTCCACCCGATGGCCCGGCACCAATGTGAGCCGGTGGCGGAGGAGCACCGCCGCTGCCACGGACTTCATCTGTAGGTATGCCAAGTCCTTCCCTAAGCATATCCTTGGACCAGCATTGAACGCAACAAACCTGAAAGAATCCTGCATCTTGAACTTCGTTTCATCCGCTGACAACCACCTCTCAGGCCGAAACTCCAGGCAATCCTCCCCCCAGGTGGTTCTCATTCTTCCGGCCGAGTATATGGAATAAGTCACCGACGATCCCGCCGGAACAAAGGTACCATCGGGGAGCATGTCGTCGGCCACCACGTGTTTTGAGTCCTCCGGCACGGAAGGATAGAGACGAAGTGTCTCGGACAAGGCCCCTTTCAGGTACACCAAACGGTCAACTTCTTCAAAGCCCAACGGCTCATCGAACCACTTTTCCACATCGTCGCCACGTGTCGCCATCAGGACCGTGCATATTTCACGGAGTAGTTTTTCTTCGACCCTTGGGTTTTGCATCACCAGCCAGAAGAACCAGCACATGGCAACTGATGACGTGTCGCGTCCAGCTAGGATGAAATTCAGAGCCACGTGTCGCAGGAATTTGTCCGAGTAGGATTCCTTTCTCCTCATGAACCTTGATAGCAAGTCATCGTGTGGATTCCCGTCTTTTTGCTGACTAAGCAGCTCGAGCTTACGCTTGTCGATCACACTGGACAAATACTCCTCCACGTGGGTTATGCTTCGGCTCAAGCTCGCCTCCATCCCAAACCGAAGCCATTTTTTGATCTTCCACAATATCTCTGGCAATATAAACCGTTGGAGCGACGCCTCAGTGGCTCGATCAAAAGCCGTAGCGAAGCCATTCTCAGGCAAACCCGGCGCACAGGTTTGAGGATCTTTTCCAAAGGCCAAGCCGCAGATATTATCAAAAGTGAGCCGGAGCATCAAGTCTTGCAGATCAACGGACTTGGACTCGTCCTGAGCCGAGCCGAGAATCACACAGAGACGATCCTTGATGGCCCGAGTCACCCAGCGAGCCATGGCTTGGCGCAGCGTACGGGTGGTGAATTCCAGGGCGGCGGTCTTACGCTGGAACAGCCATGTGTCACCGTCAGAGTTAAAGATGCCGTCACCGAGCAGATCGTGGAAGACGGCGTGCCATGTCGGACCCTTGGGGTAATTGTCGAACCGGACCTTCAAGATGTGCTCTAGATTCCTCGGGTCGCACGTGACAGTCACGAGACCTTGCTTCCTGGCGAGAAAGGGAATTGCACAGATGCAGGTCTGGTACGTGCCATTACACGCGCGAAGGTTGTCACAGATCCATTCATGCATGCGCTCGATGTTCTCAATCAAACCGGGCAAGCTGCCCAATAAGGGCCATACGCGTGGACCTCGTAATGACCGTGAGATGAATGTGAACCACAGAAGGTAAAACGTAATAGCCGTCAAAAGCAGAAGTACCGTACAAGCATCCATTTCTATTAGCCGAGCGTAAACCAAGCTGATCACCAATGAAAACCCACCAAAACTTTCCGGGAAAATCCTCTGCTTCTTCTGGGTAAGTTTAGTTTTCTTTCTCTTTTGCCGGAGAGTAAAAACTAGCTAGGGTCAGGAGAAGGAGAACAAAACCGTACCTTTACAATGAATGATGATAACCTGTGGGGAGAAAGTAGTCATTGCCGTGAGAAGCTATATATTTTCTTATTGTAGCAGAAGCTGCAAACTCATGAGACTGATGAGATTTTCCCGAGGAAAAGGTGCGCGGTGGATGATGGTTGAGAGAGAGAGAGAGATGGGCAGAAGAAGCATGGGAAGAAGATATGCATGTATGCCTATGTATGTGACTATGAAGAGTGAGAAGATATATGATGAAATGAAAGAATGAAGAAGAAGGAGAAGGAGATGAGTGGTACAGCTGGAGAGTGTAATGGAGGAGAGAGTTTTATAGGTGAAAAAACACAGAGAAGCCATTAATAAGGACAGACTGGTTCATGGCGATGCCCCCACAGATTCTCTCTCATACTAAAACCGTCAAATGCAGCATTAAGGAAGGCCGTGCTGGGTTGTTGAAACTTTTAAGAGTAAAGAAGAGAAACCCTAGAGAGACGACGAGAGAGGAATGAGGTAGGGTTGGGTTGGGTTGGGTTGGGTTGTGTTGTGTTGTGTTGCGTTGCGTTCTTCTCTCTCTCTCTCTAAACACACAGATCAGATGCAACAACTGAACTAATAATGAATGAAGAGAAATAAATGAGATTGGTTGAGGAACATGGGGAAATTGAAGGGACACAGATCGCAGAAGGAAAAGTGTAGGGTTAAAGGGGTATCACCAAAACATGATAATCTTTTTTAGTATCATAAATCGAATTTCCTTGTTAACCAAAATTTTGGGTTTTGGACGTCAATTCCCACTTCCCATTTCAAGCTACCTTCCTATATCTGGCGTTTGGTGACCTAGCCCCCCTCAATTTATAGCACTCGCTTAGGTGAACTCAACTGTTTTCTTTTCCTAATATTTCATATGTATTTTCATGACTGGAATTATTGCAAAATAAGCCACGAGCATTTAATTTCTTGTTCAAAATCATGGAGCCATTATCAATTATATTTCGAATGATTATGTTGCAGAATCTCATGCTATATATATTTCTCACCAAAATTCTTAAATTAATGCAATTATGCTAACTTTTGCAATGCATACAGATCACATCAGATCAAACTGATGATGATGATGTTTCTCTTATTCAAAAATACTAATTATCGATTTAGGCCAATATATTTTGCATGCATATATATATATATATGTATACATACATGTCTAAACTAGGACCTTTATATTAAGGTTATAATTTTTAATCTGACCAAACCCAATTATGCATAAATGACAAGCTAGAGCCATTGCTCCTTAATTAAACAAGTGATTTAGAGTTCAATTTTCATTTTTCAATTCTCGTCTATGGAGATCTAATTGAGAAAATAAGTCTACCCGTGTTCTGCGTGTCTAGAGAGAGATTAGCTAGTCTCCACTGTTTACAAAGAATACTCAAAGTTTCACCCAAAAAAATTAAAAAAATCACTATAAAGTCCTAATGAAGGAATGTATCTATCGACTAGTTTCCTAATTAGTGAACAATATACAATAACAAGTTCAAGTAGAGGAAACAACAATAAGTTCATACTACTGATCACTTGTTATTTTGACTTTTTGATAATTACATCCATTCTTCTGATTCCTGAGATTAAATAATAATTATCCTAAAAAAAATTGTTGTACTCCTCTGATCCTTAATGTAAAATCTAATTGGAGAATTGATCTTGGTCTTAAATGTAATACCTATTTCTAATTTTTTATCAACCTTTTTTTAAATTACCTCTATTGAAGCTCATTCAACAATAATCAAGTAAGGAAGGGGGGAGGGAATTAAGAAAGATAGTTAAGGTGCTTTAGAAAAACATGTCATATCATAACTACCACCTTTAATCTAATCAAATTATGTAAATAGATATTACATTCAAGATCAGAAGGAGTATTACATTTGAGGTAAAGCTTGTTATAAATATTATTAGTAAGAGTAATAATTATTTTGAAATAAAACTGAAATTTCAAGGGATGATGGGTGGGAGAGTTGACCTTTGCTGTGCTCATTTAATAGTGGGATTGAGTAAGAGAGTGAGATGGAAAGGTTACAAGAAAAATGGTATGCCTTTGGAGTCATGGAAGAGTGAAAAGTTAGCTAGAATGGAATGCTAACTTAAGAAACAATACAGATAGTTATAAAAATGATTATATTGTAAAAATACGGATAGTACATTTAGGCATTACATGAGGCGGAAATATATATATATATAATCAGCTTTTAAATTCTAATAGACATTGATAGAAAGAATATAAATGAGTTTAACAACCCAAACATCTTTAATCATTGAGTTTACAAGTTTATTAATTCCACGTGGAAATATGTGTGTGTACTTCTTCATTTCGACTGTATTTAATGTAAGATTTCTTCAGATACAACACATTAATTAACTCAATCTCAAGTCCTAGAAGAATTAAAAAATGCTAGTGAAGAATTGACAAAAGCGGATTTTCCATTTTTACATGTAAAACTAAATTTAAAAAATATGTCAAGTTGTAAACAATTCTACTATAATTGAACCAATGATAATTAAACATTAATTAGTATTTCTATCAATTTAATAATCGATCTAATTAATGTTGCAAACATACATGAGACAAAAATTTTATATGTATGCATGTATATTGACATAAAAAACTTGACAATATCACTCAGGTCTTTATTATAACTAAGTATATTTTAACTAATCTCCACATATGAAGCAATGATTATTAAGTATGTCTTGAATCAATAAAAATTTTGAAGTTTGCCCTTATTATCTCTCTGCATTTATATTTTTTTTTCTCCTTATTCAATGAAGATTAAACGAAGGTAAAATTAAAAAATAGTCATTAATGAACTTTAAAATTGGGGAAACGCAAGGTAATCTTGGAATCCGATAGCTTGGAAGCTGTCCATTTGCTTCAGGGCGATCTGGTGGACACGCATGTGGATGCAGTGAATATGGGGGTGATTAAAGAGCTTGGGAGGTCCGTGTGAGGCATATGAGCAGAACATGTAATCGAGCAGCTGATTATGTAGCGAAGCAGGGACTGAAAGCTGGAAGTGGATTTCACCTGCTCACCCACCCACCCTCCACACGAGTTTACATGGAATATTAGAGATTGATGTTAACAACTGGAGTAATGGAGTCAGGATGTAAGGTGGGTACACGTGTTTCTTGACCAAAAAGAAAAAACAAAAAATGAATCAGACATTATATGATATCCTTTTGAAAATAATATAAATATATAATGATGGTGATATAATTATACAATGTAAACGAAAGTCAAGTCAGCTCTTTTGAAGAAAGGCACTAGAAAAATGAAGAAGGCAGAGGTAGGTAGCCTATAATGGAGAATGGATGATTTTTACAAGTAGCCAGCAGGAGGAGGAGGTTTGATATATATCTATACATATTTCAGAATACACCAAGATTCACAGGTGAGTTGTTAATATAAATGTTTTTGCGTATATGCATCCACTCACAAATCCCTCGTGCATTCGATCATATATATCCTGACCATTATATATTCACCCATTCTTCATGTCCTCGTA
>QFDD01002794.1:0-16008 GCA_006871305.1 Vachellia collinsii | reverse complement strand
TTAAAAACGGAAAAAGAAAATCAGTTTTAAAAACGCCATTTTTAAACAGCAGTTAAGCGGCCTAATCTAGACTAATTATAACTGTGCAACGTAGGTATTGGCAAAACGAAAAAAGAAAAAATGCTTCATGAGGAAATGAATGGGAACGTTTAAAGGGATTGGATGGGATCTTTAGAAAGATAAATCAGTACAAGTGATGAAGAGAAATTGAAGAAGAATGTGTCACGTTCCTACTTGTGGCAGATGTTAGGTGCTTCGCGGGACCCACCCAACTCTATCTCGTCTTCGTCAACCTCTTGTCCCACTCCCACTGTACTATAAAATGATCACTTCTCGGTTCCTCTTGATACATTCATCCCTCACACTCACACATATCTCGCATTAATTTTACCCATGACACAAGCATCAGCCCTTTCTCCGTATCTTTCTTCCATTCTTCTTCTCTTTCTTCTTATTCATGTCTCTGCTTCTTTTGCAAACTCTTCCATTTACAACCCCTTCCTTGACTGTCTACAAGAACGCACAGATCCATTCGACAATGTATCTGGCATTGCACTTGATAAAACCAACGTTTCGTACCCTTCAGTTCTCGAGAATTACATCAGAAATGCCAGATTCAACACTTCTTCAACTCCAAAACCCTCCATCATCATAACGCCTTTACAGGAATCCCATGTGCGGGCCACTGTCCTCTGTGCCAAAGCCATTGGAGTTCAAATCAAAATCCGGAGCGGTGGCCACGATTATGAGGGCACCTCGTATGTCTCCGACCAACCCTTCATCATCCTCGACCTCTTCAACCTCAGAAGTATCTCCGTCGACATCCAAAACGAGGTCGCCGTCGTCCAATCTGGTGCCACCCTCGGAGAATTGTATTACAGTATTTGGGAAAAAAGCAAGGTCCATGGATTTCCTGCAGGGGTTTGTCCCACGGTCGGCGTCGGAGGCCATTTGAGCGGAGGAGGGTACGGCAACATGCTTCGAAAATATGGCTTGTCTGTGGATCACATTATAGACGCCACAATCGTGGATGTGAACGGCAGAATATTAAACAAGGATTCCATGGGAGAAGATCTTTTCTGGGCCATTAAAGGAGGAGGTGGCGGCAGTTTTGGCGTTATACTGTCCTTCACTCTGAAACTGGTACGCGTACCAGAGACTGTAACCGTTTTCCGAGTTGAGAAGAGATTGGAAGAGAATGCCACGGATCTTGTGGTGCAGTGGCAAGATGTTGCTCCTCACACAGATGACAGACTCTTCATGAGGCTGCTCTTACAGCCGGTGACTTCTAAGGCGAACAAGAATCGAAAAACAATAAGAGCCTCGGTTGTGGCGATGTTTTTGGGACGATCCGACGAACTTGTGACGCTGTTGGAGAAGGAGTTGCCTCTGCTTGGTCTGAAGAAAGAAAACTGCAACGAAACGAGCTGGATCGATTCTATGCTGTGGTGGGCAAATTTCGATTTGGGGACGAAGCCACAAGTGTTGCTTGATAGGGACCTGAACTCGGCGAGCTTCCTCAAGAGGAAATCAGATTACGTTCAGACACCAATCTCGAGAGATGGCTTGGAGTGGATATGGAAGAAGATGATAGAACTAGGGAAAACAGGGCTTGTATTCAATCCTTACGGAGGAATAATGAGTGAGATTGCATCAGATGCGACGGCGTTTCCTCATCGGGCGGGGAATCTGTTCAAGATTCAGTATTCAGTGAACTGGGACGAAGCAGGAAGTGAAGCGGAGAAGAATTTCGTGACTCAGACTAGAAGGCTGTACAGTTATATGACGCCATTTGTGTCAAAGAGTCCAAGGAGTGCCTTCCTGAATTACAGAGACCTGGATATTGGGACCAATACCTTTGGCGACAACACCTTCGAAGAAGGTGAAGTGTACGGAAGGAAGTACTTCAATGAGAATTTCAAGAGGCTGGTGAAGGTGAAGTGTGAAGTGGATCCACACAACTTTTTCAGAAACGAGCAGAGTATTCCTGTGCTCCCAAACAAGTGTTGCAACTGTTAGAATATTTTTAAGATGGAGACATGATTTTTCAAATCCTTATAAAATAACTAATTTATCTAAAGAGTTAATAGGAAGTTATAATTTTAAAATATATCTTTTTATATATTATAAATGTGTAAATCTTCATAGACATTCATTTTAAATAATTATTAATTATTTACTTATGTTGACTCATGAATCAATTTATGATATTCAAGAATATAATATATGATTATGAATTTTTATTTAAATAGTATAGTTGTAACTTTTAATTGAAAATGTATTGCTTCAAAAAGTATCATTTCAAGGCATCTCTCAATGACTATAAATATCCTAACCATCTCTCCATTGTATATACCATTTTTGCATACAAGATCAAATTTATTGTCTTTCTCTTTGAGTACACATATAGATAAAGCAAAATTATCATTTCATAAAAGTTTTTGTCGTCATGATTTGAGGGTTGAGAGTGTAATCTATATTCAAATATCTTTATTGTATCTTGCAAAAAATTCATTATTTAATCCAACTTACACCCTATAATATAGGAATAGGTGCATAAATTTCTTCTTCATCTCTTCTTCTTGTACTTTTATTAGATAGAAGCAACTGTTGGGGGGAATGATTTTCTAAAGAATATAAATCCGTGAAAGGCCAACCCGAATTCCCGACTTTACAGATGGGTCATCAACCAAATGGGATTAAAGTAATGTGAGTTGTTATATTTTTATTGGACATAATTTAGATGAGTGATACTTCTGAAGTATGAGTTTTTTTTTATTTACATATAAAAATTTTATTAAATTGTAATATTCATATTTAATGAGTCATAAATAGTATTACTTCCGGTCTTTCATATGAGACCTGGTTAACTAATTTATGTAGTTTAATGAAACTAAATAAATTATTTAATTATATTTTATATTACAGAACTCTCTGAAATACTTATTGTTAGATTATATATTAGTTTATAAGTTAAATAAATTAGTTTGAAGAAAAATGATAAACATAAATACTTTAAAGTAATTTATTTAACTTTATTAATACTTTCGAAATAATCAATTGTTCTTACATTAAGAATTAAGAATTAATGATCGAAGGTAGTATAAATAATATTTTGAATTTAATATTACAACTTTCAAACTCACATCATGCAAATATGTCTGAAAGACCCAAAACCTTATTGGGAGAGGTGTTTATATTTAATGCCTAATAATACTTTAAACAATAATATTGTCTACCATGGAAGAAGGGTAATTGTGTTCAGAAAAAATGTTACTTACAAGTTGTAGTATCATTGTTTTGTTCTCAATTATAGAAATATATTTTGCTTAAGAATTATATTGTTTTCAGTTCTTAATGTAAAAACTAGTTAATTTATATGGAGAGATTAAAAAAGTTAAATAATTTACCTAATTATAATATATATTATGAAATATTTATATGTATCACTAAATTATATTTCAGTTTATAAGTTAGACAAATTAGTTTAATAAAAAATGACAAATATATCGGTTAATTAGTTTATTTAATATCTTAAAAAAAAGTAAATTGACTATTATATTAAAAACCGGAGGTAGTATTAAAATTGTTGTATTTCTTGATTCCTCCCTCATGTCTTTCATAAAAAATGTTTTTTATTTGGCACACCATGTATTTGTTGTTCATTGTATTTCATTAAAGTTATACCATTTTTCTTTCTTAAAAAGGCATGTTATGATTATTTTGTTATCAATATGGGTGGAAATAGGTCAAACCTTTAATAAGGGTTTATGGCCTCACCTGGTTAAAGCCTAGAAAAGTTCGATCTTTTTTTTTTTTAAAAGGTCAAGCTTCATATCTATTTAAAGGTCTGCTTGTTTAAATGGGTTATATGTCTACTTTACAAGTCTATTTAAAGCTTTCCATTTGTAAAAATATAAGTTTTAAAGCCTTCATAATATGCAGGTTTTAGTAAGCTTAAAACCTATTTACGGCCTTCAATACTTGAATTGTAAGTAGGCATTTAAAAATGGCTAATTTAGACCTTATGAAAGCTTAGGGTTTAGGCTTTAAGAACTTGTTTGTGATTAGCTTTTGAAAAATAATTATACGCAATTCGAGGTAAGTATGTGAGAGGAGTTCTATCTCGACTTACGTAAAAGTGATTTTAGAAGTAGTTGACAAACATGCTGGTAGACTCCCATTATAATCTCAAACCTATTTAGAAAAAGCATTGTCTGATCTGACCTTTTTCCACCCTAATTGCCTAGTTGTCAATTTCAAACAATATACATTTTTACTATCATTGTCTTCATGTAATCTCAAGCAGTATACATTTATACTATCAATGTGTTCGTGTATCTATGATGATTGTTTGAGGCCTTCTTCCCTTCCATTCCCTTCAGCTATTCCCAATTTTTAACTTTAAGGAATGTAATTTCATTCCCAACAATAAAAACCTAAAATCCAATATAGATTATTTTATTAAAAGAAAAATTAATTTTTCAATCTTCAATTTTTACAACTATAACTTATTATAACTTATTCCCTACATTTTTAATTTTTATATGATTCCCTTAACTTTTTTATTTTTTTTATCCTTGTCATCTGCACCTTATTGCTAACTCAGCACCATGGGACCAAAAGGAGGAGGGTGGGAGAAGCTGGAATCTGCCTTGTTTTGAGTATTTGGAAACAGAGGAAAAGGGAGGTGGAGTACAACAGTTATTGAGGATTGTGCAGTTTGCTTAGAGAGCTTTAAGGATGGTGATATTTGCATGTTCTTGCCTAATTGCTCGCATAGCTTCCATGTCTCTTGCGTAGATTCATGGAGGGTGACATCTGCAGTTTGTTTAGAGAGCTTCAAAGATGGTGATATTTGCACCCTTTTTTTCCCTTTTTCTGCAACTTCTTTTTCCCGTTGTCCAGCTTCTCCCGCCCTCCTTCTTTGGTCCCATGGAGATGAGTTGGCAAAACCCTTCTCGACACATAGGATGACTGACAGTAAGGTGTAGATGATAAGGATGAAAATATAAAAAATTAAAAAGATAAGCAACTGTATCATATTTGAGTCAAACAAATCGAGTCAGAATTAAGGGATTGAGTTATAAGTGAGTTAAAATTAAATTATTAAAAGTTTAATTTTTCTTTTATTAAATCTGAAAATACAGCAAACAGATATCATTTCAAAAATAGTCCAATTTTAACTAGAATCATTAGGAACCAGTTACGGTGCTAAGCCCAAAACTTAACTCATCCTACTAATCTGATCTGGACCGTTCACATCCAGATCTGGACGGTTTATATTTGATTTTTTTTTAAAATAATGATTTTTTAAGTAAAAAATTATTTTTTAAAAAAATACTACAGATTGCTTTTATTTTTTATTCTATATATACTGAAATAATTTTTTTTTAAAAAAATATAGATTTTTATAAAATTAAATCTGAACTATCTAGATTGGATCTGGATGGTTCAAATCAGATCAGTAGGGTGAACTCAACTTTGCGTTCCAAATCATTAGCATTGATTAATTATATTTCTCAGACAGGGAGGACAGAGAAAAAAAAGGCGGACTTGGAGAATATCTGAATCACAGAATATCAAATGAATCCAATCCTTCACCATATTCCAAATATGTACATGAATGTTTCAGAAAATTCAACGCTCTTCCTTGTATGTCCTATTGCATTCTCTTCCTCTCCATATATCGATAGATGCACACTCATGCATAGAGGCGCTTGATGGTCCTTCTTCCCTATCCCCTACAATACCGCACCCATGGCACGCTCCTTTAGTACTTTTGTTCTTCTTGTTCTTGTTCTTGTTCTTGTTCATGTCTGTGTTTCTTTTGCAGACCCTTCACTATATGCTGCTCTCCTTCAATGCCTAACCAATCACGCACGCCCATCAGACCCCATCGCCCACATAGTTTTCGCTAACACCAACGTTTCCTACACTTTACTCCTTCAAAATTACATCAGAAATGCCAGATTCAACACTTCCTCCACCCCAAAGCCCTCGCTCATCGTAACCCCTCTGCACGAATCTCACGTCCAGGCTGCTGTCACTTGTGCTCAGTCCCTCGCAATTCAAATCAAAATCCGAAGCGGTGGCCACGATTACGAGGGCATCTCTTACGTCTCTCACCAACAACCCTTCATCATCCTCGACCTCTTCAACCTCAGGAACATCTCCGTCGACATCCAAAACGAGGTCGCCGTCATTCAGTCCGGCGCCACCCTCGGAGAGCTCTATTACCGCATCTGGGAGAAGAGTAAGGTTCACGGCTTTCCCGGCGGCGTGTGTCCGACCATGGGGGTGGGAGGCCATCTGAGCGGAGGAGGATATGGGAACATGCTTCGCAAGTATGGCTTGTCTGTGGATAACGTCATTGATGCCACCATTATTGACGCGAAGGGTAGAATATTAAACAAGGATTCCATGGGAGAGGATCTTTTCTGGGCCATCAAAGGGGGAGGCGGCGGCAGTTTTGGGGTTATATTGTCCTACACTGTGAAACTGGTTCGCGTGCCAGGAACTATGACTATTTTCCGAGTTGATAAGACACTGGAAGAAAATGCCGCTGATCTTGTGGTTCAATGGCAGGACGTGGCTCCTCGCATAGATGAGAGGCTTTTCATGAGGCTACTTTTAGCGCCGGCTACTTCTAAGGTAAACAAGAATCAGTTAACGGTACGAGCATCAGTGGTGGCACTGTTTCTGGGCGAATCCAATGAACTGGTGGGGCTACTGGAGGAAGAGTTTCCGGAGCTTGGAGTGAAGAAGGAAAATTGCAACGAAATGAGTTGGGTGGACTCTGTGCTTTGGTGGGCGAACTACGACCTGGGAACGAAGCCAGAAATACTGCTTGAGAGGGACCTGAACTCGGCGAAGTTCCTCAAGAGGAAATCAGATTACGTTGAGACACCAATCTCGAGAAAAGGGCTGGAGGGGTTGTGGAGGAAGATGGTTGAACTGGGGAAAGTAGGGCTTGTTTTCAATCCGTACGGAGGAAAAATGAAGGAGATTCCGTCGGAGGCGACGGCGTTTCCTCATCGGGCAGGGAATCTGTTCAAGATTCAGTACTCAGTGACATGGGTCGAGGCAGGAACTGCGGTGGAAAAGAACCTGACAAGCCAGTCTAAGATGCTGTACGATTATATGACGCCGTTTGTGTCGAAGAATCCGAGGAGGGCGTTTCTGAATTACAGAGACTTGGATATCGGGACCAATAACTTCGAGGGTGGGAATAGCTATGAAGAAGGTCAAGTGTATGGAAGGAAATACTTCAACGACAACTTTGAGAGGCTGGTGAAGATTAAAAGCGCAGTGGATCCCAACAACTTCTTCAGGAACGAGCAGAGCATTCCTCTACTTCCATCAAACCAACAGACAACTCTACTCCATATATATTAATTAACACAATATTCGTCACTACCTAATATGTATTGCTTGCCTTTATGCCTAATAATATTTCACTCTTATCCTCCCTATACTCCAAAATGTCTTCTCTTTCTATGCTCTTTCGTTTCCATTCCATTTTTATACAATTTTGGGTTAATATAAATATATTTAAAAAAATCCTAAAATCCTTTTTATGTTGGAATTTGGAAGTTTCATCTCATGTCAGAAGCCTTTTCCATGCGGTTTAGTCCTTTTTAAATATGATTAGAGATTTGAGCATTGTGTGTATTAAAAAAAAATCACATTCAATGTACTATATATAGCCCCACCGATGAGGAGGATGTTAGATGATAACCTCTCAATAAGATTCTCTTCCCTAGGCAGGTGGCCAGCATGGTATGATTATTAGTGTCAGAAAATTTTCATATATATATATATATTTACATTCACTTGTATACACCTTACCTTTTTCTTTTTTATCAAAATATGTGCTTTCTCAAGATTTTTGCATAGGCTTGAGATGTCATTATATCATAGTATCAGATAATTATACTCAAATTTGTGCTTCTTCATGGCACTAGAATTTGAAACGAAGAAAGAATTCATGTTGTTACACTGAAGTGCATAGGCCGAACCCTATGCAACGGGCAATTGGGCTGGGTCCACTTTTAATGCTCATGGGGCCTTTGTTATTGGTTCATGGATAAAATTGGAGAGAGAGACGCTTCAATAGTTGAGGGACACATTCCCCCTTTTGAGGACGCTGGACATGATGCAATGGCATGGAATGCTAATTCTGACGGTATCTTCACTGTTAAGAGTGCTTATAAAATGATAGACATACACCTACACACCTTAACGACTCTGTTTTCAAGAAGATTTGGAAGTGGAAAGGGGCTAAGAGAATTCGATCATTCTTGTGGCTTGTGGTTCATAACAGACTTGCTACTAATTTTTGGAGGAGTAAATGGACTTCTTCCTCTCCTATGTGTTCCTTCTGTAATTCTGGGATTGAGGATGTGCTTCACATTCTTCGTGATTGTCCCTATGCAAGAGATATGTGGCTGACTTTTGTTGATCATAGGTATAA
This sequence comes from Vachellia collinsii, assembly GCA_006871305.1. Taxonomy (NCBI): domain Eukaryota; kingdom Viridiplantae; phylum Streptophyta; class Magnoliopsida; order Fabales; family Fabaceae; genus Vachellia; species Vachellia collinsii. The sequence goes on along the minus strand of QFDD01002794.1, from coordinate 7,532 downwards.
AGCTCATTTTTTAATGCATCTATTCGAGATTGGGTAGCTTTAAATTTGTCCAAAGCGCTGGGCTCCTTTATGAAATCTCAATGGAGTATTATGTGGGGTGTTGCGGTCTGGATGTTATGGAATTGGAGAAATAATTTCATCTTCAAAGAAGATTTCCACAAATCTGCTTATCCTGAATATGCTATTATGAACTGTTGGAAATCTTTTGCTGTTATTAATGATGCTGTCACACCAAGTAATTCTTTCCCATTAATAGAGCACCTACCTTGGAAACCGCCACCGGCTAATTGGGTTAAAGTTAATGTTGACGGTGCTTTGTCCTCATCTTAGAAACGAGCTGGATGTCGGGGGGTTATTAGAGATCATCATGGTTCTTGGATTGTTGGGTTCACACAAATGCTTGGCCATTGTAGTGTGTATGAGGTAGAAGAATTGGCAGTTTACAAAGGTCTTACTTTAGCTTGGGAGTTCGGCTTTAGAAAAATCATTGTCTGATTCGAAGGAAGTAATTTATACACTGCACAATCAAAGCACACCTCCCTCTTGTAGTTTGGTATTTCTTCATATTAGAAGATTAATGAGATATGAATGGGATTTGTCCCTACAGCAGATTTCAAGAGACTCCAACAATGTTGATGATGCGTCGGCTAAGAAGGGCATATCCACCACTTCTTGCATGGATTCTTCTCCACACAACCAAAGGAGTATGTTGCAAACTGATTGTTTGGGAATTAATCCCTTGTTAGCTTAGTTTTTTAATTTTGGGCTTTGCCCTCTTTGTATATAAAAAAAAATAGTTGAGGGACACACCAATAAATAGATAGTATTTGTGTAAACACCATGAATTAGTAGCACGACAAGTACAGCCTCATCATAATCACCCCTCCACGTTCTCTCTATATATAATCATGATGACATACATTGATTAAATGTGGTCACACACACAAATAAGGGGAAATTGATATAATGCAATGATATTATAATATATGGAGCGCGCGCGCGCACAGAGGTCGCAGCAAGTATACTTGCTACGTTGCCTCACATATAGCACAGCATAATAGCAAGCATTGTCGTGTACACACACACAATATACATAGAATTGATGGTTGAGCGGGTACGATCTAGACTAACCAAATTGTGCCGTCTCCCTTGCCAAAACAGCACCGATTAATTAATGTATGAATTTAAGTAAGTAGGATGAGAATATCATGTGTTGAAGACAGACGTGATGATTGGAACCACCCATACCAATTATGTTGACTAATTCACTCATTTTCTCCCTCCCTCTCACACTAACGTACGTTGTTCCAATTTGCATGTAATAACCTCAAATTATATTGGCCTGTTCAGATTAGTAGTGGAAATTAATTTTTTAACATAATTTATGGTATACAAGATAACTATGTGAGATGAATTTTGTCTTGGTTTATACAAACATGATTCTCTAACGTTTACACAAATTGACTTATAGCCTCCAAATTTACCTGGAACAACCTCGGCTGGTTTTTTAATAGATGTTGGTTTTGCCTACAACATGATATGGCAACACTTTAATTTGCAACTCAATTTCGAACGGGAGGGTCCATCAAAAAGCTACTTTTGAGATCACCATCACCCACACACACAATGAACGCCCTTTCCATTCATACCTTCACCCCCAAACAAAAAATTAGTGCAGCCTTCTATTTTTCATTTTAATTAAATCTAATTCTTCATTGCAAGCAGAAACAACAGGCTTCAACACATACGACATTTGCGACCATATTTAACCTGCCTTCCCCAATAACACAAACATCTCTTGGCTAAGCTAAACTAGAAATTCACACCGCTTCTGTCATTCTTAAGAAGCAATTCATCCACCTCTAGTTTGATGAATTTGCCTTCAAAGCCGATAGGAACTTGTCTCCTCTTGTACCGGTCTCTGTAGAACCTACAAATTTCCTTCTAAATCCTCGTCCACACTAGATCTAAATAGGCTATCCTTGGCATTCTTCTGTACCCATCAGGAAGCCAGCGACACCTCTTTACCCAAATGTCTCATCGAATACAGCCAGAGAGACTCGACCAATATAATGGACCTTTCTTGTCAACAGAATTAATCTTGGAAATTTTTACAGTGAGGCCATGCTTTGCATGGGAAGTATATACGCTACACTATTTTTGACCAATAAAAAGTATTTTATTGCAAAACTTCTATGAATCAATGTAAAAATTAAAAATTTTAACAAGTCATGTTCACTATTAAAAAAAGAAAAGCTTTCAGCAGCGACAATTTTTTGTTGCTGTTGAAGGCCAGATTTTCAAAATGTCGCCACTAAAGAAAGCAAGAAATTTAATATTTATTTTATTTGTAAATTTTTTATTAAAATAATATTTTTTAAAAAATAAAAATTATGAAATTAATGATTATATAAGTGTATAAAAATTATTGTTCAATCAATAATATACTATATATAAAATAATAATTACATGCATTAAAATTATCATCTAATTACCAACAAGTGCCGGGTGCAGTGGTAAGGCAACTAGCATTCCCCCAGGCGGACGCAAGTTCGAATCCTGGGAGCAGCACTTGTTGGGAGGGGGAACCCACTCTTGGTGCAAAGCACCTCAAAAGGGTGTGCCTACGCTTTCCCTCGCTCCGGATTAGTCAGTTGCCCCGGGTTACCTGGTCCAGTTAAGAAGGCCAGGGATTCAGGAAAAGGTGCCAGATACCGGGGGGTTTTCAGGTTCGGGGGCCAAAGGCCCTATCTGCTTGTTGTCACCAAAAAAAAAAAATTATCATCTAATTTCTTTTAGTTTCTAATAATATTAGATGTTGTATATATAGATATATGTACAAATAATACACACACACACACACACACACACACACACACACATAAATGTGTGTGTATAACTGCCTAGAATTTATTATATAGTAAAATATTATATATATTTAAATATACGTTTAAAGTACGTAAAGTCATTGTAACTCAACTGGCAAAGGTTCATATGCACGTCCAAGGGGTTGAAGGTTCGATTCTTGGAGAAGGCAGACCTTCAGATTTATCAGCTGGTGACATATGACAATGCGAGGTGGTGATATGTGACATAGGTGAGGTGGCATATATGTGGTGACTCATGGTGTGCAAGAAATGGTGGTGATGAGGCAATTGTCGATGACATGACAACAATCGGTCATGATATGACAGTTATTGGAGTAAATTATTTTTTTTAAGGGTTTAGGTGCAAAAATGCCTATTGATTATAGTGAAATATGCATCTGGCACGAAAGACTATTGTATAGTGCAAAAATGCCCTTTTACTATTTAAAATGGATCAAAAATGCCCCAGCTGTTAATAATGCAAAAAAACCGTTAATTTTGAAATAGGTGGGTCCCACATATGCTGAGTCATTGTCTGCTTTTCCTTTGTCTATCTCATCCATCTCCCTCTCCCACATTTATTCTTCTTCTTCTCTCTCTCCATCTCTCTTTCTCTACCACACTTCTTTTTCTCTCTCTTCCCTTCCTCTCTGTGGACCCCCCCTCTCTCACACACAAAGTTAAACACAACAAAAGTATTATGGTGGGGGGCTCTCGAGGATGGTGCTTTGGCACCAACTACACTGACTGGGCCATCCAAATAGCCCCTTCCACACTAACGAAACACTCAATCTATACTCTCCGCTCTCCAACAAACAAGTGAGGAGCATGAACACATAAGATCATGGCTCAACTCTAAGAAACCGAACTCTATTGTTTTCATCAGATTCAAAAGCCTGTGTTATTTCCATTACGCCCAACTCTTAGAAATAGCAAGTGCAATGGAATCTTATGGGAATTTATCATCTGGATGGTTCATAAGGAAGACGATGAAGAAGGGAAAAAGAAAGTGGGGCTGCCAGAAGGTTTGAAGAGGGGACAGTGAGGAAGGAAAAGAGAGGGTTGATCTTGACAAAATGAGTCCCATAGGAGTTGATATTGAACCATCCAGCGACCGGAGTGTTTTTGTTGCATTGTGGGTGGACGTCAGTGACGGCTGCGATGAATGCAGGGGTGCCATTGATCATGTGGCCGATGTTCATAGAGCAGTTTTATAATAAGAAGTTGATAATGCAAGTGCATGGGTTTGGGGTGGAGGTGGGCTCTTAGGAGTGGACCCATACGCCTTATGATGTGATGCAGAAGGTAGTAAGTAGGGTGAAGATAAAGAATGTTGTGAGGAGGTTAATGGATTGTGGAAATGAAGAGGGAGAAGAAGAAGAATAAATGTGGGAGAGGGAGATGGATGAGAGAGATAAAGGAAAGGCAGACAATGACTCAGCATATGTGGGACTCACCTATTTTAAAATTAACGGCCGTTTTGCATTATTAATGGTCGTGGCATTTTTGACCCGTTTTAAATAGTAAATGGGCATTTTTGCGATATGCAATAGTGTTTGGTGCCATATGCACATTTCGCTATAGTCAATGGACATTTTTGCACCTAACCGTTTTTTTAATAATTGTGAAAGTATTGGCAGCGAGTATCCTTCAACAGCGACTAAAGTTGAAAAGACCCTTTTTACAAAACACGGTGTTTAGCCTAATTAACAATTATTAAATAATCAACCATGTTATAAAAGAATTTGTCTGTCACTTTCAAAAACCTTATGTCTCATCCATCAAATTAACACATTAGGATCCATGATACAACATCACCCACAAATCCATACATTGGGATCCAAAGCATAAAACCACCCATAAATCCACTAAATAAACCCATACACTAGACTAAAGGCACAATCAAAATAAGGGTTACAACACAACCCACTAATCTCCATTCTTCCACATTGTAACCTAAACACACGGTTCAGATACAAACAATTATTATCTCCAAAATAAAATCAAAGTATATCAAAATGTGATAATCCTATAATGGCAATATATAAACAATACAATTATTCAAAAGATTCTAGAGGTATACAATACTACAAACGCTTATACCTCTGCCTGCTTTCCTTGACCCCTATTCGGAAGAAAGGTCTCGCCTAAAAAAGTTGTTAATACCATGGGGTGATACATTAAGTCCACATAACCAAAATTAATTTATAATATATACAAGAAAGGAAAGTAAGTCAGAAAAACAGGTTTATCAATAGTCACATTAATACTTTCAATAATAAAATCATAATACTTTCAATAATTGAACCCATCCCCACTCATTCATCTTGCTCCCTCTTATATATTCTGGATGTGGTACAGTCTATTAATGCTAATATATCCGGCTAATGGTTATCTAGTCACTTCAAGAACATTGCTCCCTTCCATGTCACCACCAACATACCGTAATAGGAAAGTGTTTGCCCAAAAAACTCAACTCATATCCGAGCCAAGAATGAGAGAGCTGATGGGCATATAATTCAACTGCATCTCTTCCACATAACCCAATATATCCCATAACACAATACAATATATTCAATGTAATACATTTTTTTTATTTTATCAACATCCCACAACAAATAACATTACACATAAGTCGCAATCATCCCAATAGGAATATTATCACTCATAATCACAATTCATATATACAAGGTTCAAAATACACTGCTTCATTAGAAATTGGTAAATATTCAAACATATACATGATTTTTAAAAAACATATATAAATAATATAAAAGAAAGTAAGGTATCAAAAATACCTTAAAATGCATATAAAATATTTTAATCCCGATTACCTCAACTCCAAACTTAACCTTGAATACTTTAGAAGTTAAGAGTACAATTTACAATTTCGGATTACACACACCAATCTACACAATAATGTAGACACAAATTTACATAGTTAACATACTTAACTAACTTAAAAGTTTTGAATTAATTACCCAAAAATTACAATTTCACACTCTAATCTCAATCAATTGTTTTCACTTCAATTTTTTATTTTTTGCAACTCAAATAATTCATTTGAATCATAATTTAACATCAAATACGTATTATCGTACAAAAATCCCCAATTTGAAATTTAGATTTTTAATATAAAATATCAATAGCACTCCCAATAACTCCAAATACGTTGTTTAATACAATTTTAATTTGCCAAATGATCTAGAAATAACAATGATGGGTCTGGTACTAAAAAATCATTATAAAATCATAAAACGACCAAATCAAAAATTCAAACTGATTAAAACTATATATTAATATTATTTTACATTCTTAAGATTTTATATTGTCAAAAATCAAAACTTCTCAAAATCCTAATTCTAAAAATTTCTTCTAATCAGAATAAAATTACCACCACTTGAAAGATCAAAATACATAAAATAATTTTTATGGAGAAAGTTTAGTAATTAATTAAGAGAAGTTTTACTTCTCAAACTAAGTTCCAAAGAATAAGATTTGGTGACAATGGCGGCGAACAGAGGGAAGAGACACACGGACGCGCAGGGAGAGAGAGGATAATAAAAAAAAAAAGGCGTTCTCTCACATTTTTAATAAAGATTTGGCTAGAATTAACATATATAACCCAAAGGAAAAATTTACAATAAAGACCCCATCCTTTCATCCTTTCCTATTTTCTCTTCTTTCTTTTCTTCCTTTTATTTATTTATTATTATTATTATTATTTTTAATCATACATTTCATTTATTTTATAATACCAAAATATATTTGAGTAAATCATATTAATCAAATAAATATAAGATAATTTTTAATTATAATAAAATAAATATTCTTTAATAATAATTTTAAAATAAAATTTTAGGATGTTAGAAAAGTCGCCACTAAATGTACCCTTTAGCGGCAATAAAAAAGTAGCCACGGAAGGTATCCTTTGGCCTTAATAAAAAAAAGTCACTACTAAAGATACCTTTCATAGCTACTTTTTTGTCGCCTCCGAAAGCTACTTTTGGCGGCAACTTTGTTTATCGCTGTCAAAACTTTCAGCGACAATAGCTTCAGTAGTGACTATTTAACGATAACTTATCACCGCCAAAGTCTTTCAGCGGTGACTTTTATCTCCGTTAAAAGTCAATTCTTTTGTAGTGGTTATTCCTAACTCATGAATATTATAATATTCATTCTTTATATTTATGTCATCCACTTAACTCACAGCTAGCTAGCAAGTTTCCTTAATAAAAAATTTCGTGAAACAAAAAAGAACACTTCATACCCATTTTTAATTAATTTGATGGACATAGCATCACTTTCTTTTATCAACCCCAATGTGCAAACTTGCAACCTAGTGGTACTTAATTAACAACTCCACTCTACACTTTTAAAGTATGTATAGATTAAAATATAAACCCAATTTGTTGGTATTATATAAATGAATATAGCATTGGTTTCGCCATCATCAGTACTACTGGTTCTAATCAACAAGGGCAGTCCTAGTTGGCCAGCCTTGATTGCAATTAAAAAAACACTCCTAAATCACTTGATATAATTAATGGATAAGTGTTGAGTGGTTACAATAATAAGTTACTTTCTTTGCTCCTAGATATATATAGGAATAAGATAAGAGGTTTATTTCAGTTTTAAATATAAAGCTTTAAATTTATTTTATCT